>SAUA01000092.1:0-137325 GCA_004335185.1 Phoma sp. RAV-16-625
GGGTGGGGGGGACGGAGTTTTCTGGGGTGGGTTAGTGGTTGTACTTTATGTTGCTGGGGGATGGGGTCGTGAAGTTGGTGGGCACGTGAGATGCTGGGTGGGTGGGAGGGAGTGACGTACCGCCCCAGTTGCGCAGCGATTGGAGGGTGGATTGCTTTGTTGCTTCGGACATTGTGGAGGATGGGAGGGGATTTGCAATTGAGGATAGGGAAGGGATTGAGGGTTCAAGATGGAGAGGCTCCAATGTGAAAGTCGCAGTTCAATGACGTTGGAGTCCGTGCCTATGCGGGCTAGCGACTGGTGTCTGGAAAGTGTGGCCTCGACCGAGATTCAACGCTGCCGAGCCGCATCTGGCACCTGGCGTCGCCCATCTCACCACAACAGATCGCCTTGTCTGTGCCACGTTCACCACCCGCGCATTTACTCGCCGCTGCTGCATTTGACCGCCCATAATACCGCCTGGCACGCCATCACCGTCTGACCTCGCGGCCACCTCCGCGGCTTATCTCCAGCCCACAGGCCCCTCCACAACACAACACAACACACCACCGCCATGTCCGAACGCACACATCACGACGGCTCGGCGGGCCGCGCCTACACGGTCGAGCAGAAAGCCGCGGTGCTGCGTATAAGGAAATGCGCGCCAACCGCATACTACGAGATCCTGGGCCTCGAAGAGGTCAAGAAGACGTGCACAGACGGCGAAATCAAGAAGGCGTACAGAAAGCTATCGCTGCTCACACATCCGGACAAGAACGGCTACGCGGGCGCAGACGAGGCATTCAAGCTCGTCTCCAAGGCCTTCCAGGTCCTCAGCGATCCAGACAAGAAGAGCAAATTCGACCAGTTCGGCGGAGATCCGGATGCGCGCTTCAACCCGGCGGCCGCGGGCGCTGGGGGCGGAGCGTCACCGTTCAGCGGGTTTGCAGGGCAGCGCGGAGGCGGGTTCCAGGAGGAGATGACGCCTGAGGAACTGTTCCGGCAGTTCTTTGGCGGGGGGTTCGGCGCGCCGTTCGGTAGGTCAAAGTGCCACACGCGTGTGGGGCGTTCGAGAGCGAGCGACGGGCTAATGTAGATAGGTGGTTTCGACACCGGGCCAGGGTTTGTGTTCAACCTCGGCGGCGGACCAGGCGTGCGTGTACATCAATTTGGCGGCGGCCGGCCGAGGAGAAGACCAGGGACCGCGCAGCCACCGGGGCAAGAAGCAACGCCAGGCGTGGGCAACATGCTGGGCAACCTACTCCCCCTCCTCTTCCTCTTCGTCCTCCCCCTCCTCTCGAGCCTCTTCTCCGGCAGCTCCTCGACCTCGGGCCCAAACTTCGCCTTCACGCCCCAGCGCGACTACACATGCGCGCACAAATCCCAAGGGGCCTTCGGTGTAACCTACTACGTGGCGCCCGCCGTCTGCAGCGAGTACGGCAGCAGCCCGCGCGACAAGCGGTGGAAGGCGCTCGACAAGCAGGTCGAGGCTTCGTACGTGCACACGCTCGACGTCCGCTGCAGCAACGAGCAGTACGCGCAGAGCAAGAAGATGCAGGATGCGCAGGGGTGGTTTTTCGTCGACGAGGAGGCCATGGCGCAGGCGCGGAATATGCCCATGCCGAATTGCGATTTGTTGGCCAAGCACGGGCTGCGGAGGCGGTATTAGTGGTTGGTTTGGGGGTGAGGTTCTGTAATTATTGGCGAGTTGGGGAGAAGGAGATACCATCCATCATTATACATGTTGTCCACTGCAGAAGCAGAGATGTTCCTTTCTGATTGAGCGAAAGCGTTGCAGTCTATCTATCTAATCCTTGTGAAATAACGCCCACGCCATGATATACTACAACCCTACATACAACCCACACTTGAATCTATCATACATATCCTACACACGCCCACACCTCAGAGTCCCCAAAACCGCGCAACCCTCGTCTTGACCGCAACCCAACTATTCAACTTCGGCCTAACGTCCAAATAGAAATTCAGCCCCTGCCCAGCCTGCTGCCCCGGCTGCGTCTTGCCCGCGTAGAAATCAATCACATACTCGATCTTGTCCCCACAGCGATCGACGACCCAATCGTGCCGGTCAAACGGCGCCTGGTACCCCAGCAGGGTATTCCACCGCGCTCTTGGCGTCAGACTGGTGCTCAGGCCCGAGAAGCTCTCGAGTTTGGGGCCCCCGCAGACATCGCTCCCGCGCCCGGCTTCCCAGCTCTTGATCTCGGACCAGGCGCGCTCGTTTACGGCGTTGTGGATGGGCACGATGGTTTTCATGTCCGAGGTTTCGGGGCTGAAGGATTTGCGGCGCATGGCGTCGAAGAACATGCGTTCGCTCGGGTAGATCCAGTTCCCTGTGGATTTGTCGGCGCCCGTGTCTTTTTCGTTGTTGGCGGGGCGCGCGGTGGGGGTGTTGGGGAGCGCGCGCGGGATGGTGCTGATTTCGCGGTCGGTGCCGAGGCGCAGGTTGGAGAGGAGGCCGGTGGTTGTCGGGGCCGAGGTGGTGGATTGGTCTAGGGTGGAGGAGTCGCAGGATTGCTGGACTGGCGAGGGCGTGGCTGGTGTGGGTGTCGCTGCTTGTGCTTGTGGTTGTGCTTGCGGCGGCGGCGGCGCGGGTGTGTGAGGGTTGGGTTGGGCATTGCCGGCAGCGCGGGCTTGCTGGAGCCAGGCTTCGCGGGCCTTGTGGTCGACGGGACACCCCGCGGCGGCCGCTTCGTCGTGTTGCGAGGACATGGTGGCGGTGGATTGTGACAATGTCTGAGCGTCGTGTTGCAGGGCAAGTCGCGAATGACGAGTGGTCGGCCAGAAAAGTTGAGCTTGGACTTGGTTCGGCATGCGATGAATGCCGGGTGCTATGATTGGTGGGCCTCGACTACAATGCTTTCGGCTAGTTCACCGCTTGAAAGGTGTTTAGCTTCACGCGTCGAGCGCGGGCAGCTCTACGGTATTGGAGTCGAAAAGGAGGTAGAGAAAAACAAATGCTCTGAATCTGTCTGCTAGATCATCTCACCATTCCTCACAGACTGTCGCTGCGTCGTCGTTGTTGGCCGTCGATACCTACCCCTCTAGACCCTGCATACACAAACAAATCCTCGACCCCACCAAACTTCATCCCCCTTTCCCTCCACAACCCCCCAGGTACACAACTCCCCTCTCCGCACCGCCAACATGTCCGACATCTACCGCGCCAGCACCACGGCGCCCGTCAACATCGCCGTCATCAAATACTGGGGCAAGCGCGACCCCAAGCTCAACCTCCCCACAAACTCGTCCCTCAGCGTCACCCTCTCGCAGAACGACCTGCGCACGCACACCACCGCCTCGTGCTCCGCCTCGTACCCGGCCGAGGACTCGCTGCTCCTCAACGGCAAGCCGCAAGATGTGTCGGGCGCCCGCACACAAGCCTGCTTCCGCGAACTGCGCGCGCTGAGGAAGGACGTCGAGGCCAGCGATGCCAATGCGCCCAAGCTCGCCCACCTGCCCCTGAAGATTGTCTCCGAGAACAACTTCCCCACCGCCGCCGGATTGGCTAGCAGCGCTGCTGGCTTCGCGGCTCTCGTGCGCGCCATTGCGAACCTCTACGAGCTGCCTGCCGACCCCACCGAGCTCTCGCGCATCGCCCGTCAGGGCTCCGGTTCCGCGTGCAGGAGTCTGTTCGGTGGCTATGTAGGATGGGAGCAGGGTTCCGCAGCCGACGGCTCGGACAGCAAGGCCTTCGAGGTGGCTCCCGCCAGCCACTGGCCAGACATGCGCGCTGTGATTCTGGTCGTCAGCGCGGCGAAGAAGGACGTCTCCAGCACAAGCGGGATGCAGACCACTGTCGCGACCTCGTCGCTTTTCGCCTCGAGGGCGAGCGAGACGGTCCCCCGACGCATGAAGGAGATGCAGGAGGCTGTCCAGAACAAGGACTTTGAGACGTTTGGCAAGGTCACCATGATGGACAGCAACTCCTTCCACGCCACCTGCCTCGACACATACCCGCCCATCTTCTACCTCAACGACGTCTCCCGGGCAGCCATCAAGATGGTCGAGCAGATCAACGCAACTGCCGGCAAGATCATCGCAGCCTACACCTTCGACGCCGGCCCAAACGCCGTCATCTACTACCTCGAGGAGAACGAGAAGGCCGTAGCTGGCGTCTTCAAGACCCTCCTAGCCGACAAGGACGGCTGGAGCGGCGAGCGCGGCGCAAAGGTGCAGGGCAACTACGAGGCCGCCGAGAAGGCCAACACCGAGGCCGAGGTCGCCGTTGCTCTGCTCAAGGAGGGCGTCAGCAGGGTCATTCTGACTGGTGTTGGCGAGGGCCCGGTCAAGACCGAGGAGAGCCTGATCAACGAAAAGGGCGAGCCAGTCTCGGTTCTGTATTAAACGACATACACGCAAAGCATTAGATACCCTCCAACGAAGCTACATTCCCCGTGCTTGACTACAGATTATGAATTCCATAGCGCTTGTGATTGAGCTGATGAGTATATGATTCCAACAACAAAAGCTATCGAGTGCCGGTCTGGAGCTCTGCCTGCTCGTGACGTGGCTCCCGCTGCAGCCAGCTCTGACCAGCCTTCATCCTCTGAGTCTTGTGCGGACACTCTGCCTTTTCCTGCTCAGTCGTGTGCTCGTGGTAGCTGCAAAAGTCCATATTGAACAGCTGGTGTCGATTCTGAAGGTCATCCTTGCGCCACTTGCCCACTCGCTTGTAGAACCGCAGCAGGAACTCGTGGGGCAGAGTGTCGTACGCTTCCTCATCCTCGCCCTCGTCGAGATCGAGCCTCCACACCATGAAGTAGCGGTCCACGATGAGGTCCAGCAGCGGGTCGGTGGGCGGTAGGTTGTGGAAGGCGTAGGTGATTGTCTCGTACTCCTCCAGGGCAGGGCAGTCGGAATCATAGTCGTTGACGACCGCGCGATTAAGCTGCATCCGCAACAACGGCACGACGAAGCGGTCAGCGAAGACGTATAGCTTTAGGCGGAGCATCTTGGCCGAGACGCTGAAGGGATTCGATGGGTCGGCAATGCGGCGCCAGTCCGGGGACAACGTGGGCAGTGTTTGCGTGTACAGCCACGCCACGAAGAGGTTGAAGATGCATGGCTCCACGTCGCTGCCGAGGACTACGACGCGTTCCGAGGCCTCTCTCCAGGTGCCGTTTAGCGCTCGTTGGAAGTATTCGGAGTGGTGGCAGAGGAAGGTCTCCAGCACGCGATACTTTGCTCGGTCAGGTCCGACTTCGATGGTGACCTCTTCAGGTACGGTCATGCGTGCGACAGCACTGTCAATTAGTCAGTATGAGCAATTTTCTCCTTACTTCCATGCGCACCTGTGAAGTGGAGGGTGGTTCTGACTACCAGTGTGCTGTGGTAGGGCCGTAGCAGGTCGGCTGAAAGGGTAGTCTCTCAGCAGCTGAGCACGCATTGCCTTGCGGGATTTGTCCATGGCGTTACTCATGCCGGAGTCTGGGGTGGTTCGAGGATCGTTGCGGGGTGGAGAGGCGAAGGTTAATATCTACGAGTATGGCAGCAGGCAGTCGCACCTTCCTCGCACTGACGTGCTTCCCTACATGTGAAGTCTCTACTTTAAAAAAAAATTGGCCATGGTAAGAATCGCGGAACTATGCCTGTCCCTATACCGAGAATTACTGGCACTCCGGCTGTTGTACTAGCACTACGTACCTGCTTTTAAATCACCTTCTCAGACCAGATGAGTTAATCAAGAAGCAAGACATCCACATGTTGAATGACACAATTACCGAATAAACACAAGAGATCGCTCCACTACTCAGAGTCCTGTAGAGATGTACAAGAACCTTCCACTCTTCTCCCAAATGTCCAAAGCCTGATTCCTTTGAAAAACAAGGGGGTTATAGACTCAACAAGTCAATCACCGTGACCGCAGCGCTTCCAACGGGCGGTATAGTTGATATCTAGAGCGGTAGAGCTTGTTACGATTGAGATTCTATATCTGTGATGAGTTTTTGAATTGTGAGAAGATTCAGTCGGACTTTCAATCCAACCTACGGTCAGTTACGAAAAGTATGCGCCAGTGTTGGGTGTGAGTAGAATTGCGCGTGAGTATTCATGGACGACATCAGTACAACTTGCATCAGAAGTCTTGCGCTTTGAATAAATCCCTCAAAGCAGTATTTAGGTTCTGCTTCTGCATATTAGTGGCAGAATTGGATGCTGGCAAGTGCAGGACATCCAACACGGTTAAATGCTCACGAAGTAGGACTGCAAGCGGACATAGTAGAGAATCTCCAACGCGGCTAGAAGTAGTGCAATTCCACACAAGCAGAACAAGAACAAACATAGAATGGGCAAAAAGATGTATGAGGTCAGTTAAGCGGCATGCTCAGTCCTTCACACGGGCAAAAAAGATGTTATCTCCCCCGGAAAGGCTCGAACTTTCAACCTCCTGATGTGCGATCAAGCGAGATGCGGATAACAGTCAGACGCGCTAGCCAATTGCGCCACGGAGGATTCAACTTTGAAGTTGAGTGGCAACTGTTTGATGAAAGACTGAACAGATAAATATTATATATACATAGTAAATAACCACGCGCACTGAAACTTGGGCCCGGCAATCTGCCTTCTCATAGACGTTCCAATGTCAGACTCAGGGCGAGATCGCCGTGCTTGCCCGAGACTCGAACCAAAAGCTCGGACGTAGCAGCTCTCATGCTAACTTCGGCAACAATGTCTAAATACTTTCACCAGCACTCAGCCAAAGACCTTCAACCTAAAAATACGCTTTCGAACCGTAAAAAGCGCCGCCACCTAGCGTTAGCGTTTGAACAGTGCACGCTTGTACCGGGATTACACTGCTGCGTGAGCGCCCATGAGCTGCGGCCCTACTTGCCCGGTGCCTCGAGACGAGTCATCAACACCAGACCGGATAGTGGGAACCGGAACCCTAAACAATCATCTGTGCTCCCTGTTCTGCATGACTCTGTGCTGACGACTGAGTCTTGATGTCACGGTTTGGGTTTGCTGTCTCCACTACACGGCTGTACACCGGACTGTGCAATCTTGAAATGATCGCATGTGTTGCCTCGCTCACGTATTACGTAGGCACCATGAGGCTTGCCGGCTCCTCGGGACGAAACCGAGAAGAGGGCACGGAGAAAAGAGGTCTATCTGTGAACACTGTTGAATGCTCGAATCGGTTTCGTGAGAGCTCGCTGGAACCGACTATGGCTCATTCTGATGTCGGGGAAATGCATGCTCATCTGGAGGCGATGAGCGAATGATGTGTCTAACTAAGAGCAAGTTTCTAGTCTATATGTGCGTCTATCAGCTTCCGGGTAGGGAGCACAAATGCGGTGTGCAACCCCAGCCATCACATTACGTACGTACAGAAGCCATCCGAATACCTTGTCCGTCAAGCTCAAGATCTGCATCCAGCTCTGCGGACATCAGACCTCTGCCCTCCTCCTCTTGATCGCCGCGTCGTCCAGTCACTTCCACCTTCTTTGGACCCTCTTTATGCATGGCAACGTAGATCGCTGAGCCAAGGATCAGCGATGAGCCGATGATGGACAGTGTCCCTGGCGTTGTGTCCCAAACAAGCTTGTCGAAACTGAGTGCGAACAGCATCTGCATATACACCATATTAGTAGCCCTTGAAGATTTTTCGTATTGTAACCCTGCAGCAAGAAGGAATTGCTGTCCGATGTTAGCAAAGGACTTGCTTCCAAAATATAAAGCAGAGCGACTCACCATCACGAACCCGCAAATGCCTAAGAAGATTAGATAGAACCAATCTTTGAAAGACCGAGGGAGGAGGAACCCAACTCCAGGCAAGACGAGCATCATGACGATGCTTACCATTGTGCACCAGGTTGCGAAGTAGTTGACCGAGATGAGTGGATGTGCTCGCTTGCCAATCCATCGAATGGTCGTGTAGGCGCCAGCGGCTCCCAAGACTCCCAGCAAAGCAACGCCAACAGCTGATGCTCGTTGAGCTGGCGTGACCGCATCAATCTCGGCAGCGAGACGGTGAGCGCCGGCCGTGGCATTGACTGGAACGACAATGTCCGAATCACCACTTGCAGATGGGACTGCCTCACTGGAATGTGACAGAAATGCGAAAAATGACACTGGTCTAGCAATGAGGACGACGCCAAACAGTGACACATAGGCCGCGATCTGTTCTGTGCGAGTAAACGTCTCATTGATGAGATAAGAGCAGGCCCAACATGCGAGACTTGGTGCTAAGAAGGTGATGACAGTGGCATCAGCCAACGGCAAATAGAGTAAAGAGTCTTGGTGGAAGTTAGCATATAGACTTGAGGGCAACTCAGTGGGTTGTGTGTTGTAATGGTAGCAGTTTCGACAGTGATGAGCTTGCTGATCGGAGATGGTTGTAAAACAATCACGAACAACACATTGGTATTGTACGAGGATGACTCACAGTACATGCCGAAGACACCAAAGAAACCGAAGAGTCCTCGGGCAACCAGTAAAGGCCGAACTTCTCTCATGCCAAAGGGAAAGTGTTCAGTCTTTTTGTACCACATGTACACTGATGCAAACAACACTGTGATGCCCATACGAGCGAAGAGAATGTGAAATGGATGGTATCCTTTGCCTGCATCTGGTTGTTAGTATCCTCTGTTTTTACCAGTCGCTCATCTTACCATCATTGCCCTCCATCTCGAGCAGTCTCGTGGTGACATTCATCAAAGCACCGAAGAACTGTGAAATCAAAACTAGAAACAAGCCTTTGTTCTTCGTCCATATTGCCTGCGCCCTTCCCTTAGCGGTTCGTGGAGGTGCTGGAGACTGAGAAGAGTGTCTATGACCATTTCGATCAAGGAAATAGTCAGGGTTGTGACCAAATCGTATATTGTTGCTGTCGTCTATCGAGAGAAGTGATGGGTCCGGGGAAGGCACCCGTATAGCCCCACGTGCGACATTCAGAGATCCTTCTAGCTTATTGCCGCCGGGTTTATCAGAAGTTCCAGCCTCGTATGCGTCCAGCCGCTCGCTCGCAGCGTACTTGTCGTCGTCTTCAAAGTCCTTTGGATGCGGCAGCGCGTTCATCACGCTTCCTTGAACGGTCCTGGAAAGGTCCTGTAAAGTGGTGACGACGTTGTGAAGCCATCATTGAAAGCGCAGAAAAGCTGTAAAGCCAAGCACGCGATACGGCAATGAGGAAGGTGCAAACTGGTGTTCAGCGAGTGAGAGGGCACACGACACCGAATAGCCCCCCACTATCCCACAGCCACCCCGCGTTCTTTTCCGAATACTCCGGATGATGACCCACAGATCGCTCGTTAACAACAGCGATCATGTTCACGACAAAGCTACATAGAAATACTCACGTCCGCCGCTGATGCGAAGTTGAACCTGGTCCCTGAGCTGAAACAGACATTCGCAGAACGATGACGCTCATCGACCCCGCGTTCTGCAACGAGGATCTTCGGCTGTAGCCGCAGAATATTCCGGGTACCAGGGACAGCTTACTCTGGTTCCACCAAGTCGAAAACTGCGGCTTAGTTCGATCAGAGTTGACTATTGTTCTTTCGATTCGCATGATATTCGATAATCTCAGTCTTATTCGATTTCCTCATGTTCACGAAGGTGTTATTGACCTCGGAGCATGACCATGAATCCCAAGGCTGGCTCAAGAACAACACACTGGGTTTTCAACAAGAAACAAAAGGCCTGCCAATACATGGGAGTACATTGCTAACTCCAAAAAAAAAGTATCCTTCGATTCGAGCCGTTAAACGGCGCTTCTTTTTCAACCTCCACCCTCAATTCTTCGTAGCCTCAACTGCAAGGGTCTGATATGGAAATATCGGTCTGCCCATCAGGCCACCAGATATTTGCATGGACGCCCACTTGCACTCCACATCGCTCCAAAGCTTTTGCTCGGCTCACTTACTCATACCTGAACGCTGTGCATGAGCTCACCGATCAAGAGCTGGAATGTTTCCAGTGTGTCACAAAGTTTTCAGTGGCCACGTTCTCGACGGGAGGGCTTATACAATATTGCCGTGTGGCTGCTACAGATGGCTGCTGTGCAACGAAAAGAAATGCAACAGAGTTCATACCTGCCTCTAGCACATGCATGATGCCAATGTTTGGCCACAGATACCGTCCTCTGGCGTCACTCACAATTGCCGCCCGTCTGCCCCTTCTCGGTGGCTGAAATCTTACCCGCGGGACGTCGCGAACAAGGCAAGTCATATACATGCTCCAGCCGCCCAGTCCTGCCGCGTAACACGAGTAGTTCGGAATGCATGTCCTCTCGGAACATCACACTCGGTTGAAAGTAATGAAACGCGGCAGAGAACCTTCAGACGTGACTGCGCATGGACAGATGCAGCACGGGCTGAAGGGTGGTAGCGAGACCGCGACTCAAGCGCATCCCAGTTCTGGTACCCTAGAACGATCCTTTATTTCAACGCCTCAGCGGGACCGTAACTTGCCGTGATGAATCAACTCCACATTCGATTCGTAAGCTGGCGGTCGGAGAATTATTTTCGAAGCGGATGCTTTGGCCCTTTCGTCATGACCTTGCGTTTGCTGCCTCTACGATTTTCAGCGAATCAGCAATCCACAAGTCCTATCTGACCGGACAATCCCTGGATCAACACACCTCGACACTATGTAGGCATTTGTGATTGAACGTGCAGAGCCGCCTAGCTTTTCATGTAACGTTGTACATAGTACATGAGCTTTCCGTCCTGAGCGTCTGCGAGTCATGGTGACCTTTCGCCTAACTCGGCTCGCACACGCTGATCATTGACAGGCGGGGGGACGGGATATGGATACAGGCACGCTTGCCATGTCTCCAAGCGCGATGTATATGCATGAGCTTACCGATGTCTTGTAGCGTTTGTAAGTGTGTTGTCTTTGTGGTGCCTATGGTCCTGTCTAAGCTTTGCGAGCCCAGACTACTGGCGGGCCGGGATTGAAGCTTTCGTTTGCGAAGCAAGATCGAGAGCTGCGTTGAGGGCTGTCTTCGTGGCACAGTCGTGTGCGAGTGCGAGTGCGATTGCGGAAAACCTTCGCGATTTACTAGATGATCACTGTGAAGAGCTGTCGTCTCCCAGGCTAGGAGATACTTTCGGACGTTTGCTCCGCTCGGCTGTCCAAGGGCTGCGCTGCCATACCCTATTTGCTCGCTGACACTGTGCAGTTGAGACTCGTTACGAAGGACCCTTGTGCTATACCTTGCAACCTGCGCGTGACGTCTACACCACCAGCATTCGCGGTCACCTGCCCGGATCCATACTTCCTGCATCATGCATTCCGTCGTGTGCAGCCCGGGCTGAACCTTCCACATCCCTCGGAGCCCAATTCGTCGAGGTTTGGACACCTGGTGAAGACGGCAGAGCGTGGATCATCCCACGCGCATTTGCCGATCGAAGGTGGTATTTTCGGGGCGCCCGATGCCAAAACTTTAGCTGCTCTTTGTGTGTGGGAGCCAGGAGGCATCATAACCAACATGGCAGTATGTGTTGGCGATCTTCTGTAAAGTGTCTGAGCCTTGCTAAGGCATTCATCAGCCTTACCTTTTCGCATCACCTAATCCAGGCCGGAGCTAGCGTTCTGGTTAGTTTCCAGCTTGGGCAAGAACTCATGCCATCCTAATAGTGTGAGGCATTATAGCGCGGCCCGGAAGAAGGTGAGACCACCCACCTGGACATCCACATACACTTACCACTAGTGATGTGGGGAGCACCCACATCCACATTCACATCGTCAGCTTGCCGCGATGTGCGCGAAGAAAAGCGGCCGTGCATGTGGAACGCATGCGGGGCCTACAGATGCTGAGATGTTTGACCCATAAGGATGCCCAAGATGCACGGGATCGGAGAGATGATCTAGATGCGACGATTGTGTAAAGTGAGTGCAGTATCTGATGCGACGTAGCGTAGTGCAAAATGCAAAATTTTGGATGCATGTGGACGGACGATCAGTATTGTCTATGGTTGCTTGTTGCCAGTCACTGCAGTTCTGTGGTTGGAGCCCAGAGAGAGTCCCTTGGTGCAAATCGTCCATCCTGGCTTGTGAACAAGGATTTCGATTCCAGGTGAGAGTCTGGCACTGCCATTACACACCATCATTATATGTGGTATGTGATTCGTTGTATGTGCAGATCTTCTTCCGTGATACTGTTTCTATTTGCCATAACATTCGCACACCATCTACCATCAGTGTGGTTCTCTGCCCACCAGGGCCCCAACACCCTCCACTGCAAAGCTTTGTGATTTGTGGCCATGGAAACAGTCCAGTACAGCATCACAGACCATTTGCCTAATCGCCAGAAGTCTCCTTGTCCTCCGTCACTGAACCGTTTACTGCAAGTATGTGCCGCTGGTAAAGCACTTCGTTGTTGTCAACCATTTCTTCGGAAACGCCGTCTATGCCACTAAGCACATAGTGCTGCTCCGTACTTCCAAATCCAAACGATCTCTTCTGCGCTGGAGTATTGATGTAAGAAGCCGTACCGTTTTGCGAATTTCCTATCCTTGTTCCACTGTATGTTGGATCTTTAGACGCTATCGTCTTCCATCCGTCGTGGAAGGCAAGTTGGCCCGTCTGCTCGACATTCTTACATCGCCGCATCGTAGCGTCAATGGCAAAGCCACCACTCGAGGGCGCGCGGTAGGAGTTGGTAACCCAAAGGGGGTACGCAAAGGACTTGAAATAAGTCGAGGACGGAGACGTGTTGTATCCGCTTGTGTTTTGCCAGACGATCTGGTCGTTGCCCCTGCCTGTGAGCGTTCCGTTGTTGGAGTATACCAGGTTCTGGGTCCAAGAGACCTTTTTGGGGCCTTTGGATGTCTCGAGGGTGGATGATATGTGTAGGAAGCGAGATACATGGACCGAGTACTCGAGCGAGTCGATAACGTCCTTGATTGCGCTGGAAGAAACACTGATCGACGGGGTTGGGGTTTGTATCGTGTGACTCGTGCCTGAAACAATGCTAAAGTCGGCGTCAAGCCAAATGAACAGCTTGCCCGTAACCACCCAGCTTGATTCAATCGACTGTGTGAGCTCGCCATGACCGTCACCATCGTCCTCTATACCAACCACCCGGATCTCGAAGACGTGGTCCTTATTGTCGTTGAGTCTCGGCAGGAATGGCGTTACATCGATCTCGTCTTCAACCAAGTCGAATGTATCGATGCCTACGAGGGGTCTCCAAAACCCAGGAACGACACCACCTGTGAAAATTACAGGGAAAGGCCATGCGACACCAGCAAGCTGGTTGTCGATAAAGAGTTGTAGCTCTCTGAAGGGTGAGTGACCGTAAAGAATATCATCGTCCCCGAATCTCTTCGAATCAGACGAGAGGACATTACTCCACCAAAATTCTTCAGTAGCCTGACCGCAAGCCGATATCGAGAACACCGCTCTCCTAGCGTTCTTCGGGATCTTCAGAGCATCAGTGGCTTTCGACTCAGGTACGGTGAAGTGACTCGGCCTATCTGCGGGAGATCGGCGCGCAGATACCGGAAAGATGATATCCGCGGGCTCCAGCAAATCTTCGGCATTGAAGTAGGTCGCCGTCAAGGTGGTGTGCCAAGCTCCGGTATACGTGTCGTCTACAAGGTTCCCTAGATCGAAAATGATCTTATGAGGCTGCTTGAACAAGGCAAGATAGCTACTCATGTCCTTGGCGTACCTCCACACGATGCCGTTGTGAGTCGGCTCTGCGGTCGATGTCCGGAAAATCTCGACATCATCGAAGAACATCAGAGCGAGCCGATCGAATTGACGTCCTGCGGAGGTGACGGTCAGATTGAAGACTACACGGTTGTAGCTGCATTTTGGCGGGCAGTACTGGCCTATGCGGCGTGGTAAGTTTGTTGGTCGATAAGCGCTTAAGGTTGTATGCATCGCACATTTTGAGGAGAGACTTGTTCGGCAAGCTTATGACGTACCTATAAAAGGTTGGCCATACGAGAAGGCAAAGGTGTGCACCATCAGAGTTTGCTGACATGTCGCAGAGGGAATTGCGATGGGAGGCGCAACCTGCAGACACTCGAGCAGGGGACACTCGTCAGTGGCAGGATTGTTGAGAGCAGGACTTTGATGTAACAGTTGTGGTGGCGCGATTAGGAGTGCAAGTGTAACACGAGGGAGCGTAATCAGCATTAAAACAATGGAAAAAAGTTTTAGCAGCCTGTCGATGTATGGCGAACGATGTGGCGGCATTTCCAGTTCCGATGCTGCCATTTCTTTGTTTTGCCACGCAAGCAGTGGGCTGCAGCTCTGCTCTGAATCGTACATGACACGCATTCGGACCATGGATGCCACCTGAGTCGTAGTCGTCGCCAAGGAAAACTGGTAACGCCGTCGTTAGAGGTATCGTGCGAGAATTCAAAGTTTTACAATCCGCTAAAACGCCTATAGAACAACTTTGTGTCGAGTCAACTTAATCTAAGGTACCGAGTTAGCATGCATACGTCACACAGGAAACAACGTTGTCGGGTACCTCGTCAAGGGAAGGAAATTACAAAACAGGGATGCAATCAGTCAAGCAGTACCTTTGTGGTTGTCCCAGAATCGTTTTGTCGCGTCTTTGACAACCACAGAGTCGCCAAAGCGTGGTCGATAGTAGTTGAGGAGAGCGAATTCGTCTGCCGGAAGGATGTATGATGTGGGTTGAGCGTTGAGTTTTGCCCAAACATCTGCTAACCGCTTCTCGAGGAATTGAGCAAGATGTTGGTCAACACCACCGTCGCTATTTTGTGCGACGTGAACAGCTTGTCCGAGGGAGAGTTGACCGTAGCCGGCTAGGTATTCTGTGTTACCACCCATGTTGAAGAAGAGCGAGTAATAGCCAATAGACAAAGTTGCTTGCGCAGAAGGAGACACTCAAGGATCGTATTAATGAAGAGACAGTGGTGTGCTTGTTGATGACAAGACCAGAAAGAGCGATGGTTGGTGAAGCAGTGAAAACAAGAGAGGTGAGGGGATAGTGCGGGAGTGGACTATATATACCAGAGCATATTAACAGTCATTTTAAGAAGGAGAGCGAACCCACGTGGAGAAGCTGGCAGACCCCGAGCACGAGCTCACACAGCTGCGTAAGGCGAGAGCTTGGTCAAGGCCTCAAACAGTTGGTCCCGGGAGCGTGCCGTTTTGGGCGCTGTCAAGGTGTGAAGCGGACAAGTGGGTGCGACGACACCAAGCTGCAGACTATTTGTCCAACCAACGCGTGAAGCCAGGGCCCTGGTCCACCAAAAAGCGTGACGGCTGAGCTTCACAAAGGAGAAAAGAAGGAGCCGAGCAACTAGGTGGCACAGTGGGACGCAAGACAACGTTCCCAGCCCAAGACCAGCTTCGTCCGCTATTCTGGAACGTTTGAGCTCTGACGAACCACGAACGACTCAGTCCCACAACCAACCAGGGATTAGTCGCTGCCTGAAGGGGACTTGACGCGCCTGAAAGATGGACACGGTCCTAGCACTCATCAGTGTCGAAGCGCAGATGGTCTAGGTTTGAGACTGGTGCAGTAGCAGGGTTGTTGGTGCGCCGAAAACTTTGTTCGGCGCCCGCAAACCTTCGCAGGTCCCGCAGTCAGGCTCCAAGCCGCTTCAAAGCCGTGCGCTTGATTCAGTTAGCGGATCAAGGCTTGAGAAAGTCCCGAACAACAAGAATAAGGCCAGGAGGCGAATGTCAGGGGCTTTGCCAGACGAGAAGCGAGGTGATGCGGTGGTGTCGTGATGTCGTGATGGTGGGTTGCTGACCCTCCCGAGTGCTGGGGCGTTCGACGGCATATGCAGCACGTTGTTGCAGGGAAACAGCATGTGAGCCAATTAGCAAAGGTTCTCCACAGCAAAGCATGTATGGATCCATGTCAGTTCGAAATAGGCTAACGTTAGACGTTGGCAATTGCTAGCAGCCGGCTGCGTCCGCAAGCAGGCCAACGCCATCCTCGCAGATGATCCCACACAATGACGCCGAGCCTCTCCATGGGCCATCAGTCAACGTGCGTCTGCTCCCACTGTACGTCTGGTGGCTGATGTGTAGGGTAGTAAGGATGAATGTGCGACACGACAGCGCCGACTCGAGCACCCTTAGTGATACTGTGTAATGGAGTCTTCTCCTTGTTCCATCCGGCGCGCTACTGCTACCAGCGGACAGGTTCGCATAGAGTTGGACCCGCATTGCCTGATCTTGAAGCTATGCGTCTGCCCCGCAGTATTAGATTCAAAGAAGCACAGCGCGGTACAACAATAAGAGCACCGGCAGAAGAGCTTTGACATTCGAACTGTCAATGCAGCATTCCGTGAAAAGAAGATTTCAGAGTCGAGGCAGCATCAGGCGACGTAAAACGGCGTTTAGCGGGGCTGGCACCTCTCGCAATGCAGCTGCTCCAACATACGCATGTAGTGGCATCGAATAGTGTTTGCTCGGCGTTTTGTGACAACAAAGGCCAAAGTTGTGTTCCACAGCAGCGCGGAGGACGAAGCGAGGATGCGTCCACGAACTCTGTTACGCCGCGGCAAGTTGACAGCGAAAGGCGTTCCATGCCGTTTGTTAGGCGCCTCGATGTGACAGACAGCTGCATGAAGCCACCTCGGAGCATCTTTTCGGGAAGCTCTTGGACGCACCTATCGAAGCGAATACTGGATTGGGGTTGTAATTTCACCGCAAGCCGTGAAGTTGCAAATCAGAAATGACACGCATGCTCAGGATGACGGCAGTGACGGACGAAAGTGGGGGTTCTCCAGAGTCTTCCCGACTCGGAAATTTTGATGCCTGGTTCCTGGATTGCAGAGCCGCGGCTGCCGGTACTGTGGCCAGGGAAGCCTCGACTTGGTCGAATTACGCGACGCGGTCGTCCCCCAATGATGGTCTGAAATCGGCCCGTGAGGTGATCATCTAATTGTACGCGCGGAAATGATAGTTGAATGAAGGATGCGAGAGCGACGGGGTGGTGCTGGCGCCGACGAGTGCGACTCAGCTGATGTTGACTTGATGCCGGCATTGCCATGGATGGACTGGTGCCGTCGTCCATCCTTCACGACTGTACTCCAACGACCAAGGGCGTGGCGAGAAGAAAAGTCAACAAGAAAGTTTGTACCTCCGATGCTGCATGTCGCAGAATGACACATTGTGTTTCCTTTTCCAGTGCCTGAACGGTGCTCCAAACAGGAGGGGGCGGTGGCGGTGTGCTCGAGGCGGTGCACGTTCGGAGCTTTAATTCGCCGACAGCTGCGATGGACCCTGGCGGTTTTATCGTCACCACGACGAAACGTCCAGTTTGCGAACACACTGCGACAACCACCTGATACAGAAACCCGGCACGTGAGAGCCGTCCCACTCCACCTACACCTCGACCGCCACTCTCCATGAAGACGCGAGTCGCACGCATTCGACCCGGGCAGCTCCTGTTTGGGAGCTCTCAGGCAGCAAGGAGCTCTGCATCGCGCCCAGTTGCGCCATTCCTCAGGAACTGGTTCTCTTCGGCGCAGCACTCTCCCCAGACTCGGTTACCACCAAAGACACTGCAGAACAGCGCACTGCTGTACTTTCGCCTCCAGCGATCCGCCCTCGCACGCCGTTGCCGCTCCCTCCGCTTCAACAGCAACAAGCCAAATGCATCACACCATGACCCAACGCCACACCTAGGCAGCCCTGAGCCAGCGCAGTCGCTGTCGCAGAAGCTCAAAGCTCTCTCGAAAGAGTATGGATGGGCAGCATTGGGCGTCTACCTGGCACTGTCTGCCCTCGACTTCCCCGTCTGCTTCCTTGCTGTGCGACTGCTCGGCACAGACAGGATAGGCCATTATGAGGAAGTAATCAAGGATGGCTTCTGGAACCTCATAAGGCTAGTCTTCCCGAACGCAGGGACAACCTCAGCAGAGAAGCATGCATCCGAAGAGACGGCCGAGGCGACTGTGAGGGAGGGCAGTCTGGATGCTGGCGAAGTAGCCGCTGTCAAAGCGCGAAATGGCGGTGATGCATGTAAGCAACATCCTCCATCTAGTTTTCTCCTCGACGACTGACCAAAATCTAGCAATCTGGACTCAGCTTGGTCTGGCCTACCTTGTCCACAAGTCTTTGATCTTCTTTCGAGTCCCACTTACGGCTGCCGTCCTACCCAAGGTCGTCAAGACACTTAGGAAGTGGGGCTACAACATTGGAAAGAAGAAGCCAAAGACTGGCTAAACCTTACCCAGTCATCGACTGTTTTCCAACTCCACTATCGAGCTCAAGATCGGCCAGACCTTCGACATTTTATGCATAATGACGCTGTACCCTCAATATTGTAAGATAAGCCTGTAAGAAACCTACCGCTGCCCGCAACATGTATTTTGGGCAACTAAATCTGCATCTCTTGTTCTCTAAATCAAAATCGTGCACACAATCCTGCACAAGTTTACTGCGCATAGTATCGACATGTTAGATCACCACCCGCTTAATGCTACCCACTATACATACACTCACCTCGGCATCCCAAAGCCCTTCTTTCCCCGCGCCACGGTATACAGAGCCATGCATCTCGTAGTCCAAACCCTATATCCACATCTGGCACTTGCAGCCACACGAGCAGGAGCTCTCTCCGCACCACTCACGATCTCCATCCCTTCTCTCGGTTGTCAACATCAGGCCACAGTGTCCGGCCCAATGACCATCTACTGTCGCTCACCACATGCAAACCCTAACCTCCTAGAGCCGCCAATCTGAGCTTCCGAACTTCTTTCCAAGCCAGTAGCACAGCTCTTGCTGCACATCACCCGCGTCGGCAAACTTAATCTGAACCTCCATCATCGACCGCGTGTGCCAGACCTGAGCCTGGCACCCGCTTGCACGCCGCTGCATTTCGTGCAGACTATCATTCACAAACTGTAAAACATGAACTGCCGTACCCACTCTTCGCTCGCAAGCCACGCTGCAACACGAGCAAGCGATGACATCCTCTCCCTACCTGCGTGACAGGCGCGGGCGAGCAGTGCCGCCTCGGAGCGAAGCCGAGCGACAATGCGCCTAGCCCATCCCTAACCCTATGCCCAGCACGCCACTATTCGAAACAGGAAGTCCAAGTTGCCTGTTTGGGAACACACGCGCATAACGGACGCCTTGCATACCGTGTGCCTATTCTCGGGGCATGCTTAATGCTCCCTCAATTCGTCACCACGGACCTTGCTCCGGCGCACACCTCACCTCACCTCACCTCACCCTGAGGGCGTGGACGAGGCTTGGGTGGACACGCCTGCAATCCCAACCACGAACGTACAGCACTCCAGGCAGGTCCGCGGTGCGAAACTCTATTTCGGATGACACTTTGTATACAGCATGTTACAGCGCAACCTACACACAGCCAATCGCAGCACCTTGCGTGCATCGTCACTTGCGGCTCAAACGCCACAAAGTCAGTATGCTACACTACCACCACAGCCCGAAAACCCACAAATCCAAACCCCGACCACGCTCTATGCAGAAGAATTCTCCGCAGCCCGAGCACACCCACCGATCCCAAATTCCACCACCACTACCACGCAAGCTGCATGGCGAACTCTATTCGCGGATTGACTTCCGCAGCCGCTTTACCAATGAGACACGAGCGGACAAACACCTCTGTATACGTGAGCACACACGCACGCACGCCGGCTTGGAGACCGGAGCCTCCCACTGTCCGTGGCGGAGCATCTGTGCATACATGGCTCGCAAGGCACACATGCCCACCGGATCCCTGGAGCTAATGCAAGTCCCGTGGGTCTCGAATGTGGTTCGATGCCACACGGGAAGTTGTTTCCTATCTTTATTTAGCTACAAGTGAGTACCTAGTCGTGCAAAGCAGCCTAAATTCCACACAAGCCAGCGTCTGGTGTCGACCCGCCGTCGTGAGATCGGCAGTGCCGCATATGCCGTCTTGGGAGACAGGTGCAGCGTGAACTCTGTAGTGTTCGCGCTCGTATTCGCTTTCCAGTTTCTGGGGTGCTGCGGGTTGGAAGCTTAACTGCATCAGACAGATAGACAGATAGATGGTCATTGGCACGATTTCTCGGCGGAGAAGACTATATTCGATTGGTGGGTTCGATGGGTTCATACCGGTACTCAAATAAATATTTAGTCGAGTTCGGTCGCATTATTCCGGCGAGGTGCTTGAAGCTGGACAATGCTGGCGGGATAGGTAGGTTGCTTTGTGGGTTCATATTCAAGGTTTGAGCATCAGTGTATGGTATGCGTTTGTTCGTCCATGGCAACGGTCGTCTTGCCAATCAAGTACTGAGTTGATGGCTGTCTATATGCCTCATCTACCTGGCTGCAGGTGCTTGCATCATCTCTGGTTGCCTTACCACAGCTGCTGCCTTTTGCGCATCTGATACCTCCAGCCTGCTCATGCCCATACCGCTCAGATACTGTTCGAAACTACCGAGAATGTTCTGCAGTCCCTTTCGTAGGCAGTCTTTGACCTGTTCAACCTCTGCGACTTTCTTGCGTTCGGCTTCTGGCTTGGCTAATGTCTGCTTGTCGCTCCAGTGGACTTCGAGGCTCGCCATATACGCATCGATCTTGTTGATGGCTGCAGTGAACGTGCGTACGATGGCTGGAACGCTCTCGTGAAACCGTCCAATCGCGTCCTCGGCGATGGAGAATACAGCGAGATTCGTGAGGGCAGTGATGGCGTTGCAGATCAGCGAGATGCGGGAGAATGGTGCTCCGAGAACGACGAGCTTTGCCCTGCGTGGTAGGGAATGGCTGAATATATAGCCGAAAGGCGACGACAAGATCTTCGTGGACGCGGTCGATGCAACGGACTCTGCCTGCTGAGCACCTTCCTGGGCCTTCTTCATTCCCCTGTTGATAGCCTCGCGACCATATGCTTGCTGGGAGTTGCCGGGTGAGCTGTGCAGCTTGGCAATTCCAGATGTTGCAGCCTCAAAATGCTCCCACTTCGTGTTAGGCTTCGGAGGAAGAGCAACGACTTGCTTGTCATCTCTGAGCGGCTGAGAGATCTGAGGAACCAGATTTACGGATGGCTTAGGCTGTGGCGCGGCGGAAGCAGCCGCAGGTTGGTAGGTTGGGTCGAGACCAACGTTCAGGCGGTCAAGAAGGAGTCTGATCTCAGCAAGGCATAAGTCGGTAACTTGCTGGAAGGTCGCTGCTTTCTTGCGTTCCATCTCACCGTAGATGGTCTTGCGGCGGTCAGGGAACGCTTCCGTGATGATGGCCAGTTCCCAGAACGCCATAGCCTATCGCTGTGTCAGCTGGAGAGTCGATCCACGACTATGCAACATACCTTGTTGGCCTCCTTGTTCGACTTCAGCCCATTCAGCAGTGTCCCGTTGGGATCCTTGGAGTCGCTCGTAATGGGTTTGTTGTTCTTCAGTGGCTCCTGCGCAATGTACAGGTCGAAAGCCTTGTTGACAAACTCCCACAGGAGTACAAGAAGAGTCCCTTCGACGACAAACTTGGCCACCAAAGGCGCGAAAGGCGCCAGTCCCGTCGGCTTTGATGTTTTGGACAGGCTGATGAAGTACCGACTGAAGCTGTAGTAGTACTCCCAGATCAGGTAGCGGGGCCCAGCGAAATAGAACGCAGAGCCAACGCCGGTGACAATCAGTGTCAGCCATACTGAGGTGATGGACATGGGTTGCAGCTGCTTCAAGAGTACCATTCTCGGCTTGGGACCCCTCCTCACCGGTGTCTCGGCCGCAGCGTTGCCGTCACCCAGCGTCGCGGGTTGCATAGCTGGCACATCGATTCGGTCGTAGTCGTTCCACAGATGCACGCCTGTCTGGGCGAATGCCAGCACGAGGAATAAGAAGCGGAGGTACAGTGGGCGCTCGTTCAACTTGAGCCTCTCGTGGGCGCGCCCCAGCTCGGTGATGTTGAGGCGGTCCCCGGCACTGCGTGACCATGTGTAGACTTCGTTGTAGAGCCAGGCGGAGAAGGCGTAGAAGATGAATGTCAAGATGGTGTTTTTCCTCAGGAAGTACTTCTGGAAGGTTTCGGCGCGCGTCAAAGTTTGTCGTGGGCCAACATGCCATTGCGCGATCCGAAGCAGGTAGATGGAAAGGGCGGGGATGAAGAGGAGAAGGGTGCGAATGCCCGTGGGGCCGAAAGGAAGCCATAACCACACCACTGCACGTCTGATCAGTAGGAGCTCTCTGGCGCGTAGGTAGTTTAGCTCACGGTTATTCCAATTGCCCATCCAGCACGCGATTGCATAGCATAACAACAGCGTGTACTTGCTGGCTCTTATGAACCTCGTGTGAAGCGAGGGCGTCAAGTAGTCGCGGTATGGGCGCGTGTGAGTCCCCAGCGGTGCAAGTGCCGCCATGTTGGTGGTGAGTGTGCGTTTGCGTTTGCGTTTGCGTGTGCGTGTGCGTGTGCGTGGGTGGTTGCGCAAATGTCTGGATTGTCGAGGCTGACGAAGCTCAAATCATGGCAGAGTCTGTAACGTAAACAGGCGTCGCGCCGCCAGCAGAAAGGAGAACTGGGAGTGGGGCTGGTGCAGCAATGAAAGGCAGCTCGACTTCTCAAACAAACAAATGATGCCAAGCTTGGCCAATGGCCGATGACGAACGCCACAGGCACCGCCGAGGAACCAACCAAGCTCCAGGTAGCCGCTATCACCACGCAACCACCTCTCCCCGCCCCAACAATCGTCTGCCATCGATCGCATACCACCTGAGCCCATCACTGTAGCCTGCATCCATCGAGTCCACCTCCTGTTGCACCCACCCGGCAGCATGTCCTTCCAGCGCAGCTCCGCTCTCGAGAGCCAACCTACGACCTGGCGGCGCGAGGACGACCCGCAGTATGCCGACGACCCAGAGTTCCGCGACTTCGCCAGCAAGCTCTCTGATGACTTGTTCGCCCTGACCCGCAACGTCGCCCGCCTGTCCACCGAGATCTCCAAGCTGGGGACGAAGCACGAGACAGCACGAGTACGGGAGCGAGTGAAGAGCACGACCGAAGAGACAGCAGAGAAGTTCAAGGAGATTGGAGAGGGCGTCAAGAAGATCAGCCAGTGGCATGACGTTGGGGTATGTCGGATCTGTGTGCTAGACGTGGGGGGACAGGGCTAACAGTAGGCAGCCGTCGCAGAGGTTCACGCAGTCGAAGCTCAGCCGCGAGTTCAAGGCTTCGCTCACCGAGTTCCAGCAATTGCAGAAGCAGGCTCTCGAGAAGGAGCGGGCTTCAGCATCTGCGGCACGAGCGGCCCTCGATGACCAAGCATCGCCAAGCGCAGAACGTACAGAGTTTGGCCAGCAGCAAGAGCAGGAGCAGCTTCGACTGGCAAACCAGGACGAGGTCGACTTCCAAGAGTCGCTCATCATCGAGCGCGAGTCTGAGATCCGCAACATCGAGCAGTCAGTCGGCGAACTCAACGAGCTGTTCCGTGATGTCGCGCACATGGTCCACGAGCAAGGCGCTCAGCTGGACATCATCGAGGAGAATGTAGAAGTCACGCACGACGCTTCGAGAGGCGCACATGTCAATCTCAAGCAGGCGAGCAATTACCAGAAGAGCGCGAGGAGCAAGGCCTGCATCCTGTTGCTGATCCTGGCCATCGTTCTGGTCATCATTATCCTGGCTGTAGTCCTGGACTAGACCTGCCTCATCCCTGTCACGATCTATTTTGCTAGCGTTTCTGATCATTTGAAGAGCTCTTATACCATGGTGTTAGGCCCATTTCTGGTTTCTGTATAATTGCAGTCGTCGGAGCGTAGTGTAAAGTTAATGCAAACGCGCTCTCCTAGTCTCTTTACCTGGTGTTGAACATCAAGGGTGCCGCGTGAGCAGTATCTACTAGCCGTACGCCAAATGCCTATCTTTGGAGGGAGTCAACCCCTTTTGCAGTACCATTGTACAACCACGTTTCTGGCTGATGATCTATGCATATCAAACTCAAGACTTATTTCTATTGCTCCCGACTGGCCTACAACATCACTCTGCGATGTGGAGTATTTCATTAGTCGGTTTTGGCGCACTGCGGTATCAGGAAATAGCCCGACGTCAAGAAATTAACCATCATATCACTTGTATCATGAGTTGATAGACCGTGTTTTGTTACCAAGCCCAGATATTTTTAGGATAGCCTGGTCATGCACGGGAGAACGTTCGAGGAGCCTGTTGATCCGGATTTTCAGGAACTCGATTTAGGCTCCACTAGGCGGTTTCCTCTTCGCTCAGGCCGGCAATATCTGCGTACCTCTATATCTGTGGATGCTAACTGAACGGTTATGTTCGGCTTTGGCGATGGGTTTGACTGTACGATGTTTGCAGCAAGGGGTTTCGAGACTTTGTAATCATGAACCAGACTCTATGACCATGAACAGTCGATCCGCATGTATCTGTGGCCACCCTGCAACATAAGAAGACGCACAGAACAGCTCCTTGCTGGAGCTTGATTTAGAATATGCATTTATGAGATTGTTTCGATGACATGGTGACCTCGCTGGGGATCCCGTCACATCTGACGATTCGTTTGGAAGTGATACTTGTACTCGCAAGTGTCTTCCCTGGCCAGAGCATCGGTCTCGAAGTTGTCAGAAAACCCCGTACCTGTGTCGGCTGGTCTAACTGCGCAGGGCAATACTACGACTTGGCTATCGTGCAGTTAAAAGACTATTCGCGTATCTCGACTCGTGCGCCAATGTTCACACCGTCGAATATCGTAGTCTCATGCGAGACACTGCGAAGGGTCGATCGTCACAAGGTGCCGATTCAAGGCACCATTGCCGCCTTGTTGAGTTCAAGAGCTTGTGGACTTTCAGTCTTCAACAGCCGCCAGACCAAGTCTTGCTTCAATGACACCCACAATCTCCCTCCAATCTTTCATAGCCCCGCCGCCAACATCCCCACACGCCAGCTCTTTCGACATTGGCTGCAGCACCTCATACCACCCACCATTCTTGACACCCCACTCATCATCCAGCACCTGTACCTGTTTCTTCGTAATCGGTTGCAACCACATTGCTGTATTCATCGATGGCGCGACTATTATTCTCTTCTTCCTCGGACCTTCTTTCCACCCTTCTTCCTCCGGCCAGTCCACGCCCGGTATGTCTCTGACCGGATCTACCAGCCCCGTAGTATCCCAAGCTCGTACTACAGACAGCAGTAGGTTATCCGACCAGCCCTGCGTAATCTTTGCCATTTCATTTGCGCTCAAGGGTGCAATGACCATTATGTCTGCCCACCGTCGAAGCTCAATGTGCAGAATCTTATTGCCGCGTTTCCACGGTTCTTTCCACTCATCTTCATCGTAGTAAATCCCCTCTACGTTCGGTAACCCCTCTATACTCATCAGCGACGGCTGCTCATCGCTCTGTCCCTGCAGGAAATTCTTCGCCGAAGCTGTAAAGATGAGTCGAATTGCGATATTTGGATGTTTGGCAAGCGCGTTGATTATGTTCGGTATTTTGATTGTTGCGACAGACCCAGTCGCGCACAGCAAGAGGTGAATCTTCTCATCGCGGTGGTCGAAGTCGAAGCGGCTGCGGAATGGTGTGGGGGGTTCGAAATGCTGGTGTTCGAGGGGTTTGAGCTTTGACAGCTTGAGGTCGCGGATTTCTATAGACATGGTAACGCTACTTTGCGTAGCAAAAGGTGTAACGGGTCGACTTGCAAAGATGACGTTGGGATATTTGTGAATGCGACTTCACGCGATTTTAGTAAGCTCAAGGGTACAGTCACGGATCTCGGCTATCGCGGAGCCACGTGAGACCAGAAATCGTGGTGCACTTGTATGACAAGAATTCTTGGCTCCCCGGGATTTGCTCTCCTACGCGTATTTCTTGAGGGCTCGCTGATATTACCGGTCGAGCGCACAAGTTTACGAAGTTGTGGCTTTACCATATAGAAGACACGACGGAGATAGGCTTAAATCCGCGCCCCGCCGACGTCACAGCTAGGCGATGTGTCCGCGGGGTGGTGGAGTAAGGTAACCTTCGTCCGGAAGTAGCGATTTAGATGGATGATTTGATAAAGTTGCACAAGAAATTGCACCGAGGCGGTTTTTCGTCGTCATTATGTCCGGCCCTGTGGCTTCTTATTGAACATTTATTGTGCCGGGGACTCAGCTCATTATTCTTTAAGTCACACAGCTCTATCTTATACCTCCTCAAACATCTAGCAATCTCTTTGCACCTCATAACAACCTCACAATGTCTCTACCTACAGCGCAGTTAGGCCGCAATGGCCCTCACGTCAACCGCCTGGGGCTCGGCCTCATGGGCCTATCCATGTTCTATGGCACACCAAAGCCAGACGAAGAGCGCCTTGAGGTCCTTACACAGGCCCACAGACTAGGCGAACGCTTCTGGGACTCATCTGACTTGCAAGTCGTCCTGCATCGTTTGTCCAAACTCTCAACTAACGAACTGCAGATACGGCGACAACGAGGTTCTCCTTGGCAAATGGTTCGCCGCCAACAAGGACAAGCGCAACGACATCTTCCTAGCCACAAAATTTGCCGTTGACCAGAAGACCTTCCAAACCGACAGCTCACCAGAATACGCCAAGAAAGCCTGCAATGCCAGTCTTGAGCGTCTCGGCCTGTCACAAATCGACCTATACTACTGCCACCGCGTCGATGGAAAAACACCAATCGAGAAGACCGTCCAAGCCATGGCCGAACTGAAGAACGAGGGAAAGATCAAGTACCTAGGACTCTCAGAAGTATCGTCCGCTACTTTACGGCGCGCACACGCCGTCCACCCCATCTCCGCCGTGCAAGTCGAGTACTCACCCTTCGCGCTCGAGATCGAGAGCAAGCAGATCGACCTCCTCGCGACCTGTCGAGAACTTGGCGTCGCAGTCGTCGCCTACTCTCCCCTCTGCCGTGGTATTCTCAGCGGCGCCCTGCGGTCCCCAGACGACTTCGCAAAGGACGACTTCCGCAGCCAGATGCCGCGTTTCAGCGCAGAAAACTTCCCCAAGAACCTGAAGCTGGTCGACCAGATCACCGAGTTGGCGAAGAAGAAGGGTGTCGAGCCTAGTCAGTTGACGCTTGCGTGGCTGATGGCGCAGGGTGATGATATCTTCCCCATCCCGGGTACTACCAAGGTCGACAGGCTCAAGGAGAACTTGGGGTCGTTGGATGTCAAGTTGAGCAAGGAGGAGGAGCAGCAGATTAGGAAGGCTTGTCAAGAGGCGGATGTTGGTGGTGAGCGCTATGCTCCCCAGATGATGGCCCAGTGCTATGCGGACACTCCGGCTCTGGAGTGAGCGGTGTTGTGTGTCTACTGAGTGGCTGGAGGAGCTTAATATGTAGTAAAAATCATAGCTGTAGCAGTAATCCTCGTTGTCATGGCTGTTACGTCGATTTGTAGCTTCCTAGCGCCCGTTGGAGCAGAACCAGGTCTGAGCCCTCCTTCACTGTATAACGGTACACCGAACCAGATGACCCTGCCTTCTATACTCTTGCTGGTCCTAGACACAAGACACAGTATGCAGTTTTGACGATTTCGTATGCCAAGTCAGGCGAAAGGATTTACCTAAAACACCACATCTACACCAGACCTACCTAGCGTACTCCACCTTCTACACCCACGCATCCAGTCCACCACGGCCCAAGCAACTCTGACCGCCCAACAAGGCCCCCCAAAACCGCCGCACGAAACGTAACCTACTCAACACAACACAACAACACATCGCAACCCCCACCATCCTCGCCGCACATTCGCGCAGGCATTCGCGCACCGACCCACCACGACCCAACCCACAACTCCGGAACCGCCCCAGGCCCCAGCATCCTGTCCATCGGATGCACATCACCGAGCACTTTGTGGACCGGATTGCGGAGCGAGGCGGCACAGGCGGCGTGGATTGTGCTAGCGGCAAGTAAGGGTTGGGTTGGGATATCGACTGTGCCGCACGGGTCGGCTGGTCATTGAGATCCTACTGGTGACGTGGCGGGTTCGCAGATTGCCGAGCTGGGGGTGAGAACTCGTTGGGTAGTACTTGGGAGGGGGACTCTGGTGTGGTGACGCGAGGTGAGAATGGAGTCGTGACCTTGGAGGTGGGACTTGAGTGCGTGTGGTGGATCTGGTACCACGAGTCTGTCAGCGTTGCTGATAGCTGGCGCTGCGAAAGTGTTCCCCGGGAGGCTCTTGGTACTGTTCACACGTCTCCTCTGCTTGCGATATGCGTCTCAGCCCGCAGTGTCGTGTCTGATATCAGTGATATGCGGTCGAGAAGGCAGGTAGTGCGAAGGTGCAAGTCCTTCTGTGGGATCGATGTCGAGGTTACATGGTAACAGAGAAGCTGCTTTACCGGAGATGGCTTTGACGTAGTAAGACAGGACACACCTGCACTCAACAAGGAATGTCAACTCTGCGTTGGAGAACCTGGGCTATAATCCCAAGTAGCGAGTAAGCCTGCGGTCGATGTACTGCTCCTGGATATCAGAGAGTCAAGCACTGACAGACCTACATGATAGAGCAGAAAGTGTCAGGGGCTATGACCGGCTGCAGACTGGTGACCGGTCTGCTAGCTATGTTTATCGTATATCCAGGACGGAACGCAGCCGGGAGATCAGAGTAGATGTAGTATCGCAGACACTGGTGCTGCACATGCTAGGAGTTAAGTCACGTGGATACTTGGGAGTCTATTAGCATCTGCAATCGGCTGTGCAGTCGGCCACAGGTCAAGAGAAATAGGTTTACCCGACGGTCAGGATGTTGCTCGTAAGGTTTCTCGTCACAACAACACCATGCGGCGCTCGCTCTACCACCCACGCCAGCGTCGACCACTACAGGGCGTCAGCAGACGCTCTCTTCTGGACTCACACTACCATGATCTTGCTGTTCGACACTACCAGCACCGCTTAATACCACTGCGCTCACACTACCCCTCACAACGCCGCCGGCCAGTACAAGCGGCGCGCACGCTGACGCGGTCGAGCTGGAACAGCATCGAGATGACGTGAGCAGGTAGCGGGCGTGGGCCGGCAAGGACGCCGACAGGTAAGTTTCAAGCAACTACATTCGAATTCCTCTTCGCTTTCGCAGCGTCCTCTAGAACTCAAGCTCGAGACCGTGGACACTGAGACGCTCATGAGTCCACAACGACAGAAACTCGACGAAGTAAGAGCGCAGGCTTCGAGCTTGACCTCTGGACAATCTCTGTAATTCCGGAGAATGCAGAATCCACATCGTCGTACAGGAGGAGGGGAAATTGTGCCCTGTGTTTGGAAAGCCGACAAACACAGCTCTTGTGGACGGTTAGCAGCGACCTCCAACGACTGATCTCACAGCGAGACCGACGTCCTCCGTGCTCTCGCTATGCAAAGCTCGCTTACCACCGTTCACAGCATAAGAGCATGCATGCCTACATCTAGATGCCCATCTCTTGTCACACAATGTCGTAAACACGTGCCTCGCGACGGGGTGCATGAGGCGTGTGTACCGCGACAATGGGACGAGAAGCAGGCGTCGCTCGCATGAGCTTCGGGATTATGGGTCCGAGTCAGTCGACAAACATTCCTTGCTCTTCAGGGCATAAAAGAAGATGGCGCTACGCGTCGTTGGAGACTAGGCCCTACAGGCATCCACAACGTGGCTGCGACATCTCCTGTGCGACGTCCCTCAGCCTTTCTGAGCCGGCACGGTCGAGAACGCAGTGCCGATGTTCGCCGCAATGCTGTGGTTGACGATAACCGCCTCCTGCAGCGCTAGCCGGCATGCGTATTTTTCGGCTGCCCGCCTCAACACCGGGTTTGGGGCCTTGCACAACGCGAAAACGTCCTCGCCATGCAGATGGCTTCTAAGTACCGAGAAGGATTCTGCCAGCTCGTGACCAGCCAAGGGTCCTGATAAGTACCCTATCTCCTGCCATAGTGATGAACAAAAGTCTCACCGACATTTCTGACTCGAGGGCATTCCTCGGTACTGCCCCGCCCAGCACGCGATTTGAGGGCACTCATAATAGGCGGCAATATTGGTGGAGGAACGAAGGGATTCGCGATACCGAGCGACGCGCACAATGTCGGCATGATGCGCAGAGCCCATGTTGAAACGAGCTGCAAATGAAGAGGCGTTTGTAGGTTTCGAAGCCACGTTGGTGAGCGCCATACGGGATTTGACCAATACTGTCGGGTAAACACGAGCAGCGCTGTCAACCACGCGACGCCTGCAGTAGTGCTTGGGGTGCAGGCGTGCTGCGTCGAGGAGAACACGCGAGGGCGGCATCGTAGGTTGCACGACTGGAGCACCATCGTTCACGCCAGGGCAAAGCGGCCCGCTAGACAGAAGGAATCGATTGCCACGTGTATGCACCCCCCTGGCGTCCTCGGTGGCTTGATCCATGACTCGGTCCGTCAGGCTGTAGTTTTTCTGCCGAAACACACGGGCGATCGTCGTCGATACAGGGCTGTGAGAGAAATGGCTGACGACGTTCCTTCAGCTTGCACAGAGGATGCAAAGATCATCGTAAAGTGACTGACTCTGACTGAGCATCATCCTTTAATTGCATCATCTGCCGAGCGGCATTGGGTGTGGGCAGCTATAAAAAAAATAGCAGTTGCGCCGAGAGTGCACGGCGCTGCTCAAAGGTACCGGTGTTCTGGAAGGCTTGAACTGGCAAATGAGCAAGGGGAGCACGGTGCAAGCAAGTCGGTGTTTAGGCACCATTGCCAGCATTTTGACAAACGTGACTAGTTCTGCACTGTCTTGGCCAGTGTGTATGTTGCTTCTTGCCTGCTGGTTGCCTGCGGATATTACCTATCTCGCGTCGAGTTTTCTAGAAGGGCGTTCGGCGACGGGAAGGAGCGGTATTCCGTGGCGTAGTGGCGAAAGAAGTGGTACCTCGTCCTCTTTGGCATGGAGAGGCCAAAACCAGTGCGGAGTTGAATCCGTCTGCAACCGGCAGAATGGCGGAATTGCTGCCGTGTGCTGAAACACAAGTGTGTGGCTGCTTTTTTCCACAAGCCATCGCACGTGTCGTCGGAAGTTCGGACATTTCAAACAGTCGCCCCTCTCCAACGCAGCGGAAGTCGGCCTTGTCGACCACCGCTTCCAGGGTGTTTGGTATGTAAAAGTAGGAATGGGTTCACTGGACGCTGATCGTTACAGCAATTGTAATCGCCCTTGGCGCCCTGTCAACACCCCTCGATAGTGCTGATTCGTGAGTACCCTGGACTCCACGGAGGATGCTGAAAACGGCCATGATGGGCAAGCGAAGCCTTGAAGGGTCCAACGTAGCGGAATTGGCGCGGTGGGCCACCAGCCAAGGACTGCGTGGTCGATACGTAGCAATGTCTCGCATGCAGTGCCCAACAGCGTAATCGTGCTATGGTTGGGTTGCACCGTAGAGGCGCGGGCATCAGTCTCAGCGAGAAGAAAGCAGTTGCCTGGGGTCCTGCAGCGTTGGAAGTTAGTCTGCGATGCTTCACGTGGGCTATGCACGGGCCGTACGGCGCCTTCCTCGTCTTCTGTACACGTTTGACGAACATCAACAACACTCGTCCGAAATGCAGGTGTTTCAAGGGTAGCAATTCAGTACAATGACAGTGGGACGTTTGGCGTGGTGTGATGCTGCGAGCGAGCGTTGGTGATAACGGTCACGCACATACATGAACGATGTCGAATCTCGGCCTGCAAGCAAGAGTGCGTGGCTTCGTGCTGACTACCGATGAGCAGCGGGCTTGTTTGTTGTCTGATGCAAGGGTGCAACGTGCCGTCCACGTTTGCACGGAATCAGCACAATCCTCCGCGCCTGTCAGCGTGGTGAGAGCGTCTCACAGGGTGGGAGCGTTGCGATTGGCAGATGGCTTGATTGTACGACGTGCTCATGGCTGTTTGCATGCTTGGAATGGGTTGCGCCAAAACGGGTTCGGACCAGAGTTTGAGCAAACGGCGCTGCAGCGGTTGCGTTTGCTGTTACTGACATGCTGTGGTAAGCGATGGTAAGTGCTGTGCATGGTGCTGCGGTAAGTGCTCTGCCAAGTGCTCAGCAGGATGGTGCTCTGGGTGTCTGGTGAAAGCTTGCTGTGCGATATGAGGGTGTTGCACAGACGACCGCTCTGGATGGTGGTTGCAGGGAGGACAAGGTGTCTGCACGCTGGGCGAGGAGACGACGTGCGATATCAGGAGCACCGTGACACGGTACCAGCTTGCGTAGCACTGACGGTACCATTATTGCGTGCAGATGAATGCAGCCAGCACAAAGGAACTGGCGCAAACCCCTCACGACTGACGTCTCGCAGCGCCTTTGTCTCTGCAGGTGGGTGGTGGCGCCTGCCGTAGCATGAGACAAGGCAGCGCAGATAGACGATGGCGGTGCTGGTGTTGCTGGTGCTGTGCTGCTGTGCTGGTGCTGTGCTGCTGTGCTGGTGCTGTGCTGCTGTGCTGGTGCTGTGGTGCAACGCTTGGTACCATGGAATGTCTCGGAGGGGCAGCCGGCGTTGTTGTTTGTCGACGTCATGCCTCCCAGCCTGTGAGCGCTGGGTGCAGAGGGGACGGACAGGACATGGCTGACATGGTCACTACGTTGTCCATGGTGTTGGAAGCTCAACCGCGCGCACTGTAGCTGCTGTCTGTTCAACCAAGAATGCGTGCGGTACACAGTATACGCACGCCGTTCAGGTACCTCGGGCTTCCCTCCTCAGGGCTCGCGAGTCATGACTCCCCTGTGTCAGGCTCGGCGCACGTCTCGCGCGCAGACAGGGGGCGGCAGGGCCAGGGATGCCTCGTGGGCGCCGGCGTGGGCCAAGGCCTTTATTCCCATGCGGGCGTGTGTGGGCGTGCGTTGTGCGTGCACGCCCACGCACGCCGCCATGTGTCTCGCGCTGGCACTAGGGCGCCGCTGCGGTCTAGCGGCGTGTGCCTTTGTCAGAACAGCGCGCGCTTTAGCCCACGGCCGGCGTCGTCGCAGTCTTCTAAGCTGTCTTGGGAGGGCGGTGTGGCAGACGCAGACACGGGCCCTGCGTGACTGAGCGACTGAGCGTCTGAGCGAGCGGACGGCCAATCCTTGCTAGAGTACCCACTCTCGCCCTTTCGTCAGTCCTGCGACGACTCTCCGCGACCATCCTGCCTCTAACGGCAATGCCCTTGACGACTCCATTTCTGCCTCTGACCCTCTCCGCCGCCTCGCTCTCTTCCTCCAATTCCTCTCACGCCGGCGACGAGTCCCTCTCCCACTCCGGCCCTGACCTTGACGAGCCCCAGCTGCGCTTCGACCTTGAAGCCCTCGCTGCCGTATCCGAGGCCTCTGCAACCACCCACCCGCACGCCTCTGCCCTGCCCGCCCTGCCCGCTCCTTTTGCTCGCAGCACCAGCACCAGCCGCCGCCTCACCTTCACCCGCTTCCCTCTGCTGCGAAAAGGCAGCCGCGAGCTCTCCCGCGCCGCCTCCGCCCACTTCAGAGGCTCCAGCTTCTCGGCCGCCGCCCCGCCTTCCCGCGTCGACTCGCCCGTCCCCTCCACCGGCCCTCCACGACACTCACGGCCCTCGTTTGCGCGTGACCGCACCGAGCCACCCACGCTCCACCCCTCGACCGCACGCGATCCCTCCAGCCCCCGTTCCGCCAGCATTGGAGGTGAAGAGCTAGGAGACACCCAGACGCCCACCAGTCTGCAGCAAGCAGCCCACTCCGGCAAGATGCATCAGACCAGCTCGAGACTGCTTCGTATGACCGACGATGAGCGGCCGTACACAAGGGTGAGTGCTTCCAGTTTTCTCCTACTTTGTGCACCGTCAATCACATGTCACTATGCCGACTTGGCAATTCTTCCACTGCCGCAAGCCGCAGACACGACCTTGCAACGCCTGCTTCTCTGTACTCGCAAGGAAGGCTCCTGTGGTGGCTGCCGCCGCCGCCGCGAAGAGCAATCTCTGGCAAACCACGACCAAATTTATTTTTCTTCGATTTTTTCCATACCTGGCGAGCTTAGTCCACCACTTGTGATCAGCAAGCTACAGCAAATTGCGCACCATCCTGGATACTCATTTCGCCTCACTGGCGAACCGCTTGGAACCATGGCTGACAGTCATCACAGGACTTCAAAGACCTCTTTGCGACACTCATGGTCTCATTACCCCTCACCCCTCACCGTGTCCGCTTCAGGATGATCGACTACACATTCTCATCAGACGAGGCCATCACCAACCTTGGCTCCCTCAAGTTCTCTCAGTCCAACCGCATGCCTGACCCCAAGGACTCATCGCGTGTTGTGACCACCACCACAACGACCACCTTCTCAATGGCAAAAGAGATGGCTCGCTCCGTTTGCCAGAAGTTCCTCGAAGCCAAGTTCGTCGAGTCGGTCGAGGGCAAGACTGACTTCACAAACAAGAGCTCTGTGTGGCAGTTGACCCCCAAAGGCATTCACATCTTGGAGCGATTTTGCACACGCAACGGCATCCAGTCTGCGCATGTCAAGGCCGTCATTGAGTCTAACCGCAACCCCCATCTCCTCGTCATTCTTGAGCGCAACACGGAAAACGATAAACTGCATCACGATGAGCAAACGGTCGAGATTCTCTTCCGTCGTTTCGTTGGCACCACCGCAAATGAGATCCAATCCGACTCGGACTCAATACACGAGTTCTCCAAGTGTGATGTTGGCGTCAAGCTCGTCAAGCACCGACCTACCACCAGCCGTCAGTACGAGTACACCTTCAACGGCCGCAACGCTGCACAATGGCTGATGGACTGCACCACAATGGTTGATCCACGAGAGTCGATAGAGATAGGGTCTCTTTTCTTGCAACTCAAGCTGATTGCTCCCGTCGATCCCCGCGTCCCGGAGCACACCTTCCAGCCCGTTAAGCAGGTTCATTACTACGTTACCCCACATGGTGAGCGTGTTGCAGGGTGGAGCCTTGAGGAAATTTCTTCGAGTGGAGAGGTCATTGCAGCAAAGACCCGTGACGGCATGGCTCGTGATTCGAACAGCAACCGCACAAACGTCATCATTCGCAACCCTTCCTGGCGTCTTCTCTACCGCGAGTTTCTCAAGGAGACCATGTGCGAGGAGAACCTGTCTTTCTATCTCGAGGTTCAAGAGTTCAACAGGCAATATCGTGCTGCCATCGGCGACAAGGGCGACAACAAGGTCGAGACCATCCGTGAGACGCTCGCCGCCGCCTACGGTTTGTACAACGCGTTCTTGGCGCCCGGGTCACCGAACGAGCTCAACATTGACCACGGTCTTCGCACTCAGCTAGCTACCCGGATGACACGTGCTGTTGGCGACGACGCTGCTATGTTGCAGAGCCTCAACGAGGTTGCAACATTGTTCGACAAGGCCCAGAACTCCATCTTCAAGCTCATGTCTAGTGTAAGTCAGAACATCCAGCAGTTCCCTTCTCATGCTAATCGAGTACAGGACTCTGTACCCAAGTTCGTCAAGCACCCCAAGTACGCCCCTCAGCTACGTGGTCTCGATGCCGCAGCTGCCTCCTCCTACGCCGCGCTTCCCGTCGGCCCTCGATGAAAGTCTGCAATGCTCTACCGAATCTCTTACACCACTTGACGACTTGCTCCACCTTCTTGGACGTGTTCCTCAGACCGATGCATTATTCCCCACTTTCCTCTGTGCATTCTCATAGACTTCTGGCGTTTTCGGATTGGTCAAAACCATCAGCATTTGGCAGGCGACTGGATCGTTTCTTCTAATTCTCCTCGGCTACCGGATTTGTGGCAGAGTTCTCTGACACGCCATCCTGACTATCTGGTTTCCACACCCGCATGACCGCTCTTAGCAACTTCTGCCACTCGTGCGGATTTTTGATGATCTGGGATTACATAAAGTTGTCCGCAAGAGCAAGGCACCTGTTGGATTTCTTCCCAATTCTTCTTGGATGACATTCGAGCCCACATGGGGCATATAGATGGCAGCGGATGGACTTCGGATGGACATGTTCAGCACGCTCGCGCTTTGGCTTTGATCCAGTGCAAGTGCAAGAAGAAGGTATCCTCGACGATGGCACAGGATCTACCTTGTCCGCATTGGCGGAAGGACTGCATTCGGTACACTCGATTGTACCTCCTAATATAGGACACTTGGCACTTCGGTCGTCTGTGTACCTCAGTGCTCAATAGAAAGACCTATGACAAGACACTCTTCGTCCCTCTGCTATTCCTGACTCAAACTATCCCACTTACAGCCGTGTTCACAAACGATTTCAGGCGTCTGCGCGCCTACCATCGGCGCCCCCTTCCATCTTCAACCATTGATGCACCCCACGGAAATTTCTGAAGTTGGGTCGGTAGCGTCCGCAGCCATGGACGCCTCTCCGCGATCTACATCAAAAACGGCGTACACGCCGATAGGAAAGCTCGCGCTAGGAAACCACACGCATCTGCACGACTGCAACCTACTGCACGTTAACATTAAACTTCCATGCCGACCCTGTGCCCAAGGAGAGGCTGCCTTATGCACTCATGGATCTGTCCGCCGCAGGACCGACGTAGCTCACCCGGAACCTGGCGGACCTGGGCACCTTGTGAACAAACCCTTGGACTACGCTGCCGGGCCGACTGCAAACCCTGGATGAAGCTGTCGTCGGTGGTATTCTGCAACCGCAGCAAGGTCAACGCTGTTTGCAACCTGTTCATCTCCGACCTAACATATACTTTGACGTGTGAAATCGAACCGCTCTCGTATCTGAGCACTCAGTCCCTGACCCATCCACTCTGCTGGCTAGCTCTGGCAGAAATCTTTTCCTGGCCTCCTAGCACCTGCTGTCAAAACTCTGATACATTGCAGTGTCGGTCTCCAAGCCGCGGCGTGACGTCGAGCAAGTTGTGTTTGGGGGACTTGTCCCCGCCCGTTACGATTGGGCCAAAACTGTGTTGTGTAGTGCGTCCGGTGCGATCATTCCGATGTGCGAACGTAAAAGTTTTTTTTGTACAAAAGCATGCGAGCGCGACACTTAGCAACTTGTTAGGGGGTTTGAGTTCGCGATGGTGGGAACGTGGGAGGCTGCTGATGGTTTAGTGATGCGAGAAGGATTCAACGGTCCGCGGAAGGATTGCGGGAGTTATGTGAGAACGCGGGGAAGACTACCCTTGGGCAGCAGATTCGGTCGTGAGATTCGTGCGTAGTGCCTTTGGGGCGATGTGTTGCCCAGCGGTGGTTGTACAGGCCCTAAGAATCACGTACAACATGACCAATCTTGACAAGAATCCATCATTAGATCTGATAATCGTCTCTGGCCAGATGGTTTAGTATACTTTGCCTCACCCTGCATGGAGGTTTGTACATGATGCATCCAGACCAAGTCTCTACAAGTGGTCCGCGGAGCTTCAGATGTCCGGGCACCAGGCCACCCACCTCGCCAACCCTTGTGATGCCACTTCGAGGGAACGATATTTCTCGATGGAGAAAGTCAGAAATTCCCATTCGAGATAGGTTTGGCTGACAGCAAGAGATCCACAAGTGTGAGCTGCCAGACATGCTGGCTGAGTGCCCTTAACGAGGACCCACCGCGGCTCTGCAGGATACGCGATAAGGTTGGCCGATAGAGTTCGCAGTTGAACCGGTAGTGCTGGCCGCAACCCGTAGCAGCACGAGCATATGCGCCGTTCCTTTGCTCCGAGGTAGCCTAAACAAAGCGGAAGTTTGAGTTTACGGGAATCATGGAAAGGCTGGTTGGCAGAAAAACCCACGTGTATGGGTCGTGATCGTGTTTGCAGAGTGCTGTGGATGGTCGGTCCGGTTTCGATCTCACGTGGAGCCACGCGAATGGGCTCAGGACTCGACTCCGATGGATTCGACGGGCCGGTACCTTGCTATACGAATGTCACCATTTCATGCCTAATACACTGGCTCTCAGGGTCAAGCATCTCGCTTCAAGTGCATCCAAAACGCACGACTATTCAAGCATCGGCTATGGATGCTGCTACCAGCAAGCTTATAATGCGCACAACGGGCACTGCCTGTGAGGGGTTAGCCCTGAAACGCGCATAAGGAACGATTACATACAGATTTCCTAAACGTCTAAATCGACTATAGCTGAGTGTTGAGAAGTATGGTTTCCCCAATCAAGTGAGAACATTGGATACAGCGCATCGTACGACTTTCGGCAAGGTTTAAGTGGATTATAGGCTACTGGTGATCTCACAGTAGATGTCAGAAGGTGGAGCGAAGCGAAAATGTGTTAAGGTTTCCGCTCGGGAGGCCTCATGTGGGAGCGGCATCTGCGGCATCTTTGTATATCTCGAGATGGAGAGGCGCCCACGTGACCACGCGATAAGGAAGGCGCGATAACGCGCCTTGTCTTTGAGTCAGCTAGCTTTTATCATTGTTTGGGCGACGCGTTCAGCTTGACAACCAGGCAGCCGCGAAAGCAGGACCCTCGTCGCCTGCCATTACGTTCTTTTCTGATTGTTTCTTCATCCGCGCCTTGGATTGCTGCGAACCGCGCAAGCACTGTTGAAAATATCCCACTACAATGGGCGCACCGCCTGGGGTAAGTACCTCCTGCTGGCCTACTGGGCCCACAATGTGGGTGCATTGATTCGAAACGCGTTCAGTGCAATTTCGAAGCAAATGCAACTGCAATGATGTCATGCACCGCATGCTAACGACCTTCGCAGAGCCAAGTCGCTCCATTACCTTCCAACCTGCCCTTTCGACTCGTCAGCAAAACAATAGGGCAGGGCGCATACGCATCGTCAGCGTCATCCTCATTTGTTACTTACGCACAGACTGACAGACAGCTCCAGAATACGGAAAGCCGTGCCCCACGACAAGCCCAAACCTGTCATCGCGATCAAGTTCATCAATAAAGAACATGCATTCAAGCAGGGCCGCCTCACGCCCAAGCAGATCAAGATGGAGATAGTCCTCCATCAGCATCTCGGCAAGCATCAGAACATCGTACACCTTCTCGGCTCTGGCGAGGATGCGCTATGGACATGGATAGCAATGGAGCTCGCAGACGGCGGCGACCTTTTCGACAAGATCGAGGCAGACGAGGGTGTAGGGGAAGACATTGCCCACTTCTACTTTTCACAGTTGATTAGCGCTGTTGGATACATGCATTCGATGGGCATTGCGCATCGCGACATCAAGCCTGAGAACGTGCTGCTGAGTGCAGAAGGGGACTTGAAGTTGAGTGACTTCGGGCTCGCCGCACTTTTCAAGAAGGACGGCAAAGCGCGATTATGCAACACGGTGTGTGGCTCACCGCCCTACATTGCACCGGAGATTGTGAGCGGGAGAAGAAGCAAGAGGGCCGATGTGCTCGATATTGGCTACCATGCAAACGTTTGCGACATCTGGAGTTGTGGAGTTGTATTGTTCGTTCTACTGGTCGGTAACACGCCTTGGGACGAACCTACCATGCGCAGCGAGGAGTTCAAGGAGTATGTTGAAACGGATGGTCACACTACCGATGAACTTTGGCAGCTGGTCCCTCCTGGAATCACGTCCCTGCTTCGTGGGATGTTGAACCTTGACCCGGGTTCGCGATTCACACTCGATGAAGTTCGACGGCATCCGTGGTTTACCAGACCAAACTCATATCTGTCACCAAGCGGTTGCAACGCCAATCCTGTCGGCATGGCTACACAAATGTTGTCTCAGCTGCGCATCGATTTCGCCCGAGGACCAACGCAATCGCAAAGAGGCTTCTCACAGGACGCAGATGCCATGGACGTTGATACTGATCCGCGACGATCGAGCGCAAATCCAGCCAACGCCGCTCACATGCTATCCTCCACACAGCCTGAGACGCCAGCGACAGAGACAGTGTTCGACTGGGAACGACCCCCTCGTCTAGCCTCGCATGATGGAGTTCCGGCCTCGCAACCAACGGGTGACAATTTGCGCCCAGTCTACCAGTCACAAACAGTCACTTCGACTCCATTTATGTCCCAGCTTCCCCCCTCGACGCAGGATATGCTGTCTCAAGACCCGGGCATGGCGCAATTTACCGCAACACCACAAGTACCCCTCACGCTCACACAGATAGCGCGCCGCTTCGCAGATATAATGCCCTCGTACTCACTCGCGCGCTTCATCTCGCCGCATTCTCTGACTTTCCTTATCCCGCTTCTTCTAGAAGCCCTGCATCGACTCGGCGTCCCCCCACCAGTCTTTACCGAGAGACAGGTAGCGCAGTGCGAAATAGATGAGAGCGCCAGTATACGGGTCAAGATGGCCGATGGGCGGCGGCAGGGTCTGAACGGACACATTGTGATCGAAAAGGCGGTCTACGACGATATGGCGTACAGCGAAGTGCGCTTTGTGAAAGCCAGCGGCGATCCGTTGGAGTGGAGGAGGTTCTTCAAGAATGTTGTAATATTGGTTGGTGAGGTGGTTTTGAGGCCTGGCTAAGAGCAGGTCTACAAAGACACATGAGAGTAATGAGATTAATGAACTCAGTAATATTCGCTTTGATTCGACTCTCCCTACCACTTTCCTAGCACAGTCTAGGGAAATCGATTAGCCGTGCGAGACGAGCTGTCAATTATTGTGTAAACTAAAACAAACGGATGACATAATCACTTCACTCCCCGTGTTCCTCGTGAATGCCGTGATACTTCCCCCCCCCCTGTTGTATATCATCTCCACTTTACATTCAATCATTTCCCATACAAACGGCCACCATCCCATCAAAGTCCCAGAGCTACGCTACTAGGTCAAATCCCCGTGCTGATACCTTCTCGACCTTTTGCAAAAATAGAGGTTTCGTGAGTGGTCAAAAGTGGACATCACCGCAAACAGAAAAATAACGAGAGACTCTTCTTGGCGTGGTGTTGATTTCGCTACAGCAAAGACCCTGTTTTTCTTATTTTTCTTTCTTTTTTTGGTCTTTGTGATGTCGAAGTCAAGCTACTTTATTTCACGAGTCGATATTTTATACACAAGGCTAGGGTGAAGTGGGCCTTTCAGAGGTCGGTTCTCAAGCGTATGTATTCTGTACACAAGGCGTGATGAATTGTGGCTGATATTGGATAGGACAAGCTTTAGGTCGGTTCTTTTCTCGTTGGGGGTGCGTGGGCTTCTGCCGCAGTCACTGCGCACACCGCAATCACCGCAGTCACTTTAGTAGGCAGTCGCGCTGCCGTAACGCTGCAGTACCGCAACATGCGTGGATTTGCCGTGATAAATTTCGATCTGAGTTGATGTGTCAAGGTGGATGTCCTGCGTGCTTTGACTCGGCCTGAACTAGTGCGGGGAGGAGAACTGATCACTGTTCCCTTCGTCACGGCAAGTCACCGTCACGCATTCATGAGAGACTAATGGTGTGCTAGGTTTCCCTAAGCATGGAGGCGATCACATTTCGTCTCGAAGCGACCATTGACCGAATCGCAGATACCTGAAGAAAAAACAATGATGACTGCTCGAACAAAAACACCATACTCCGGATCGCTACCACCTTGAATGCGCACGCACAAACAACAACATGAATAAAACCCGCGAAAAACTCTCAGGAAGAGTAGATTCACCCCGCCACCGATAACGCCATCATCCCGTGCATTGAAGAAGAAGTCTTGTATGCGACAGTTTCGCTACTGCGCTGCGATCCATTTAAGGTCAATGGATAACCATTAAGAGTGTGGTAGGGGCTTGCCAGGCGCCGAGCCAAGAGGGTATAAGAGGAGTGCGACAGTTTCGCTACTGTGCTGCGATCCGTTTGAGGATGACGGATAACCGTGGAGAGAAAAGAGGATGGCGTCGAGATGAGGTGGTCGACAGTCGAAGGACATCAGAAGGGGGCAGAGTTGATCAGTTGCAGCTGTCCCTGCGGTAGTATTCGCACTTGTCGAAGCCTACCACCGCAGTAGGGCTGAACTGGATGGGATTCCTGGCTGAGCCAGGCCACGATGCGAGATGCTCGAACTCGATCGTCAACTCAGCTCCCGGTGAGCAGTTGACGTAGGTCTGCTTACTGAAAGTATCAGACTCGTGCGCCAACTGGCTCCCATCGGCTTCCACGAAGTAGTGGCGCTGGTGCTCCTTCTTGCGGGCAATGCCCTCCCCACCGAAGCTCGTACAGGTCCGGAGCTTGACGAACCTGACGCCGTTCTCGTCATCCCAGGTCTTGGTGATGACTTGGGGGTGATCCCAGGGACTGCTCCGTGCTTGGCTGTGGACGACGGACGTCGTCGGGATCAACTGCTGGCCAGGCAGAAGAACCACCCGACCGACAACGCACTCGAGGGGTTGCCTAGCGCCAGCGCGCTTAGGCGCCTGACGGCCACTCAAGCGTGCTGCGCCAAACGCGTCCCAGTCTGGGCGAGTGGTCAGGGAGGGATGGCTGTGTGGTGGTGATGAGATGGAGATTGAGTGCAGAGACGTTGTTGTGGGTGATAATGGTGAGCTTTCAGCCCTACGCCAGCTTCTGGCAAGCGTCGACGGAGTAGAACTGAAGCTTCCCATCTTGGCATTGGAAGCGGCGGATGCACTGAACATACCCATCTTGCCGAAGGAAGGAGTGTTTGAGAAACCCATCTTGCTTGTAATGTCAAGTATGGTTTGGAATGATGAGAATGAGTGAGGGCTTTGGTGGCGCTAGTATTGAACGATAGTAATGTTCGACAATGATAGCTGGTCAGAGATGATGGGGAAAGAGAAGGAAACGCAGGATACGGACGTTTTATAAGGGAAGCCATCCTACCTCTGGATTGAACCAAAAGAGACTCTCAGAGAGACATCACTATGGTAGAGAGAACTCTACTGGTACGGTACTTGATAACGATGGTAGGCAGATCACGCCAGATGCTCATGGAAATAATTTCAATGGTACACTGAGGGAATGAAGGTACCATGCCATCGAAGAAGAATTGGGAGGACCTTCCATTCGCTCTCATATCTGGAACGATAGTATTGACGATGAGCCGTAGGTTCGAACAACCATCCTTGAGGAGGGACCTCTGTACGTGCCATCGGTTGAGCATGCGTTATCATGCACCGATCTTCGAAAAAGTTCATATTCAATAGTTTGCATCCAAAGAGTTGGCCGGAATTTCCTTCAGGATTATGGATGGCACTAGCTGAGCATCACGATTGCACTCATAAAGTGCGTAAGCAGTCACTATCGGGTCCAGACATCTTCGAAAGAAGGATCGTTGCCAACGGAAAGGACTTATTGGGAGGAGTGAGGACCAGTCTATCAGTATCTCAAGTGCGGTACTCGAGGATTGCACAGAAGACGGTAGAAAACCGTGGAGAAGGAATTCCTGGCTCAATCGCCGTTGCTATATCCTGCTGCACGAGATGAGAAAGACTGAAGAGCCTGGCAGTCTGGCAAGAGCAACGCACGAAGTCGCGAACGACACCATTGCAATTGCAGCAGGATTGCCGATGCAATTGCAGTAGAGTCGGAGCGAGTTACTGCAGATATGAGCTCTTCTTGTTGAGAAAAGGCGGCAGCGTGTATGTCTGGCACCTTGGCCCTCTTTCCACCTGACGCGTAACACGCCTTCGCGTCGAGGATCTTTGGTAAACATCCATCAGGAAAACACTAGCGCTGACCCAAACAGGATTACGACTAATACCACATACCACGCTTGTACCATACCTAATGAGCCTATTCGACAAAACGAAGGTTCGAAGAGGAGATACTGCAACATCAATTGCACAAGTGGTACTGGAAACGGTCTTCGCCTAAAGAATTCCACATACTGACAATAAAATTAAGCCATTTACCACCACTCCCAAATGCTCTAAACCTTTCAACTACTACGTCCCGCAACTACTACAGCAATTCAACCACAATGTTGTCCCAAAATGCAAGCAGCACAGCCCCAACGGAGTCGTCACGCAACGGAAGCATACGCAGCACCTTTGACGTGGGTAAACGGAAAGCAATTCGACTAACTCTACCATTGTCTCTCATTCCCAAACTTCGACATATATCTGGCCCCAATTGTCACCTTTCCACGTAACATGACAACAAGACAAAACCGAGTTCACTAAACCGAACTCGCTAATTGAACGGCCAGCCGATAAGTCCCAGCTCCAGAAGGTTCGATCCCTCAATCCGCTCCTTTTGGGCTTTGAGCTCATCCACGTCCCAATTAGCCCAGAGGTACTTTCCCTTCAGGAACCTTCCTTCAGGACTCGCGAGCCACACCATGAAGCCGGCCGGCAAGCCCGCATCGTCGTGTTGGCCCAGCATGTCTGCTGCGCCCCCACCTTCGTTCCACGTCCATTCTTCTCCTTCCTTCTTCTCTTTGTATCCGGCTTTTCTGCTCATTTCGGTGTCCACGGCACCCGGCTGAATGGAGTACACGGCAAGCTTGGGATGCTCCAGTGCGAGAGAGGTGTAGAAACGCGCCGTGGCCATCTTGGAGACGTTGTATGCGGCGAACTCCGGCGCAATGGTAAGGTGAGCAGCAGCGGAGTTGACTTCGACAATGACGGGCTCTGCGGTTGCGTGCTTGAGGAACGTAGTCGCCACGTTGAAGTTTCCTTGTATGTTGGTGACGATTCCGGAGAGTAGATCAGCGCTCCTCTGCGACATGATCGGCGCCTTGGTGCCCATGACAGCAGCGTTACTGATCAATATGTCGATCTTGGAGTTTCGTGCAGCCTGCGTGAAGGCGGCTTCGACAGAGGCGATATCGGTAATGTCCGTGGGAATGGCGAGTACTTCAGTGGATGGCCTCTCAGCCTCAATGGCAGCTTTGGTGTCGAGGAGAGGCTTTTCACGTCGGCCGAGTATTGCAATCCTTAAAGCGCCTGCTCTTGCGAAGTACTTCGCTGTTTCGGCCCCGATGCCAGTGCCACCTCCTGTCACGATGACAATCTTGCCTTTGGCTGACAGTTCAGGTCGAGTTGGGTCGATCGAAGGGTAAGGTACCTTATGGAAGGTCTTGGTAGGGGAAGCCATTTGAGCTGACATTGTCGATTCAGAAGGTAAATGTAAGTGCTTTAGAATGAGATATTACGCTGGTAGATGATGGCTACATTGTCAGGTAAAGTGAGGACTTTAATACTTTCGCCGCCATCGCGACAGTTTGAGGATTGCTCAGCAACGGAGTACTTCAACTTCAAACCCATAGAATTTTGCAAATTCCACAGGCGGTGGCGATTGTATCTGGTGAAGTCAGACTGTACAAAGTGTTCCGTCCGAGGACTAGTCCTGAAGCGGCGAAGATTAGCGCTTACAAATGGGTAGTTGACACTCCTACCTTGTAACTAGACAGAGACCTACGGACAGTTCAACTTGTATTCCCAATTCAAACGAAAATGGAAGTCCTGGAATCACAGCAGGTACTACGGTGCGAGCTTTGCAGCAAGCCATTCGACAAGGGTACGTCGACGCTAGCAAGCACTCTATACCTTAGTATCTACTCATTCATAGGGCTATTGGCTGACGACATAACAGAGGCGTCTCTGAAGCGGCACTTATATTACTGTCGCGACAAGAAGGGATCGAGCCGCAAGGTTCGAATGCGCTCTTGCGCAGCATGTGTAAAGGCCAAGGCACGATGCGATACCATGCGGCCTTCTTGCGCAAGATGTGTAGCCCGGCATGGTTCTTGCTCCTATCCTAAAGAGATGGTCAAGCAGGGGGCAAGTAGTAATGCTAGCTCACAACAGACGAATCACCTGGACGATTTTGAGAATATGGATTCGGCGACTGTTGCTTTGACCATACCGTCTTTGGATGAGATTGTAGAGCCAACTGAAGCCACTCTAGACTTTCCAGAATTCAACTTTGCATCTTTGGGATTCGGACTACCTGACTGGGGCCTACCAGAAAGACTTGATTCCAGTCCGACCAACAAACTCGGACCTTCCGTATCCATGCTGCCTCGACTCGAACGAAGATATAGATGGCCAGAACAAACTATCATGGCAGATCAATCCGGCGGGAACCTCATCCCGCGAATGCCCACCTACCACCTCCGATCCTTCACTCAAAGCAAGTCTTTGACGGGGAAAGGCTCAGCTACGGCAACACTCATGACATGCATGCTGACCTCCTACCCACGAATAATGTACAACCCAGGGTCACTGCCACCATTCATACACCCACACTCCCTTCGACACAACGCACACATTCCAAATGAGGGCGCCGAGTCGCTAACAACGTGCGTGACGCTCATGCAGATGGCATCCAGCGGGGCAAGCGGCAGCCGGAAACTATTCTGGAAAAACGTCAGACTGGAGTGCGAAAGATTACAAGTCGAAGTACGTACGCCTTCGCTGATTTTTTACCCACTGGGGGGAACTGACTAACCATCACAGATGCTCACCTTTGACAAATGGGGTCTCCTATCAGCAATGCAAGCACTGACAATCTACATCCTCGTTAGACTGCAAGAAGGCGAGACGCCAGACAATAACCACGATGTCTCGCTTCTATCAACTCTCTGGGTACGTCCGAGAAAACCTCGTACGCATTGTTTCAACTCATGGACGGTAGATGGTAGCCTGTGGCCTCAACGAGCAAGTCAATTTCGGTCTCTGCATCGCCCGCTCAGGACTCTACCACGGCTCGAACCACTCTGAATGGGTATTCGAAGAGTCGCGAAGACGGTACGTCCCATCAAACTCCATGCTCAACGCAACTGCTGACTTCCTCTACAGCCTCGCCCTCGTCTACCAGATCCTCAAGATGCTCTACTCGCTCGACCCAGCAACGTCCTGCGCAGAGCCCGATGGCTTCCTGCTCGCTCCGCTGCCGGGAAGGAAGAAGTTATGGGAGGCGCCTGACGCGCAGGCGTGGATGGCGGAGAAGAGTCGGGACGGGGTGGGCGCAAGTGTTTTTGGAGTTTTGACGGGTGGTCAGATGGTGAGGATGCAGGAGCAGCAGGTTCTCCTTGCAGATGGGGTTAATTTCCCGCTGGGTGTTGGAGATGGGGAGAGTGCGGGGAATTGGCGGGAGTGGTGTGCAGGTATGGATGAGCTTGGGGCGCTGGTCACGCTTGCGACGTCGTTGGCGTCAACGTAGCAGCTGGACAAGGTGACTGGAACATCGAGATGACTTGTAGCTTTGTATTGTGTTGAGTTTTGAGCGGACCTCTATCTGTAGAGAGGAGTCGCGGATTACTTTTTGTCTTCTCTCGACTCTCCTTACCATCGTCCACCGGTATCTCGTCATTCACATAGAACGAAGGAAGATCTTCTTGGTAGGGCTACTGCCACTCTGCTCAAAGAGCTTGATCTCAACGGACTGAAGTCCCACATCCACATGGAATGCCCCAACTTCTGCGCGTGACCTATCTTCATGACTTCCACGCTGTGTGGATCGAATAATGAACGCGATAGAAAGGTGCTAAAATGCAGTGGTCTGGGAGTGACTGCAGCGAGACAGGTCGAGTGAGGTAGTCTTTTGCCAAACCTCAATGCTCTGTTTACGTATGTGATGGAGAGCTACTCGTCGATCGAAAGAACAGAGTTTCCTCACGCATTGGTCTCGACTTGTCTGCGTTTTCCCCTCACATGCATCTGATGTTGGCCGTACGACCTGGGAAGACTGTATCTTGGATGTAACCTTGCATCAAAAGTCGTACTAGAATTATATCCTTGTGGCTCGTGGCTTCGCGGCTGGTGGCATCTGGAGGGGTCTTTTGCAGGCCGTAAAGTCTCTCGGCGCAGGGTACTTCCAGTCAAGCCATGCATTCCATATCATAACTGACGAGGTACTAGACGCCCAATACAACATCAAAGCAGACGGTAGCCCCTGACAAAGCGGACCGATCAGCAGAGAGACGCCTAGCAGGACTCTTCTGATGTAGTTTGGCCAGGTCTTCTCATTGGTGACAGTGTTCTTGGTGAAGTAGATGTTTGAAAACATGAGGCCTGACACAATGAACGGCAGAGCGCCTGTGGGGTCGGGCAGGACCAGGTCTTGAAACCAGAGCATGCCTTCATTGGCGAGTGACGGTTCGAAGAAGGGATTGGTCGTGATGGCAGCTAAATTATCGACATTGGATACCGCAACGGTGTCGGTAGCTCGAATGGCATCGGTGGCGGAGTGTACATCAAGAGCAGGGAACGCATCAGTTGGCTCGACTGCATCTGTGGCCGCCAATGCACCAGCAGCCTCAGTCGCGTCCGCCCCTGCCTTTGACCGAAAGACCGATGTACTCAACGCCAAGAGTCCATCTCGTGCGCCACACATCTTCCTTATGACTTCGGCCATGGTGAAGAAAATGGGTATTTGTATGAGGGTCCAGCCTATCTGACCCTTGAGCGTGACTTTCCACCGGCTGTCCAGCTTGGTGACTTCCTGTTTGACCTCCTGCTTTATGCGAACGACGGCTTCCTGAGGCGTTCGAAAGTTGCCCTGTCGCGTGATCTCATCTCGCTTCTGGCGTGCGAGCGCCTGGCGGAGGGGTTGCAGGCCAATGTAGCGGGCCATGAGCGAGCGCGCCCACGTTCCGAAGCTGGTGACAAGAGCGCCGCGCAATAGGAAAGCCGAGGCCGGGATGGCGGCGTACCAGGGGACTTGGGTATGGATCAGGGTCATCATCTCGTGCGGGAGGTATAGGATGGCGTCGAGGACGGGGTCCTGCCGCGGTGCAGATGCATGGAAGCAACGTGCTGGAGGACGTACAGCCGGTGCATTGGGTGCAGCATAGCTCTGCGAGAGCAATTGGCGCGCTGGACGCCGCAGCAGCCTCGAAGACATGGCGTGTGGTGCTTACTGTCGTTGCTGTTGCTGGTTGCTGTTGCTGGTTGCTATCGTTGCTGCTCCCCGAACCTTCGCCGCGGGAAAGCGCACGGCCACGACTGACCGAAGCCGCAGGCAGGGTCCACTGCAGCGGCGCGTCATCTCACCTGTCGTATTCGTGTCCAGTGTGAGGCTTCACTATTGTCCTCGTTGCGTGCAGCGTTCTGTTCCTTTCTCCACGGCGATACTCGAGCCAGCGTTGCTCACCATGGCTCTCTTCTTCATTCTTCTCTCGCTACTGGTCTCTGTCGTTGTTTCTGCTCTATTCTTCCCAAACATCGTACGCTTCCTGGCCGCGCAAGTGGGCCACTATCTGCGCCGCTCGTCGCGCACCAGACGAGAGCTGCTGTTGGCCAGGGTGGCAACCGAGACCAAGAACCACCAAGCCAAGCATGGTGAAGTCGACGAGCACGACTGGGAGGAAATTGCATCGGTCGCTACTGATGGCCGAGTGGGCACCAACAAGGCAGACAAGGACTGGGAGGGTATCGTGGGCTTCTTTCACCCATTTTGGTAGCTGGCCTACTCTATTGTCCACCGACTGTTGTTGACCAAGACTCTAGTAATGCCGGCGGCGGCGGTGAGCGAGTCCTCTGGGCAGCCGTCCGCGCGACACAAAAGCGCTGGCCCAAAGCCGTCTGTGTAGTCTACACCGGCGACCACGATGTCGACAAGGCCGCAATCCTCAAGCGCGTCAAGGACCGCTTCAACATCCACCTCCACCCGCCCACGGTCCACTTCCTCTATCTCACCACGCGACACTGGGTGCTGGCCAGCACTTGGCCGCGCTTCACACTGCTTGGCCAGTCCCTGGGGTCGCTGGTCATGGCCTACGATGCTTTTGCTCTGCTCGTTCCAGACATCTTCGTCGACACCATGGGCTATGCCTTTGCCCTTGCGCTCTCATCGCTCTTCTTTCCGGACGTGCCAACGGGCGCCTACGTCCACTACCCCACCATTTCTACCGACATGCTGGACTCTTTGCAGGCGGACGGCCAGGGCATCAACGCTGGTGCCGGCAAGGGATACCGAGGTGTGGCTAAGCAGAAGTACTGGCAGCTGTTCGCACAGCTTTACAGCAAGATTGGAAGCACCATCGATGTGGTCATGACCAACTCAACCTGGACCCAGGCCCATGTCAGCTCGCTCTGGGGACCTTCTCGCAACAAGCGCAACAACACTACTGAGAACGACATCGACGTCGTCTTCCCCCCCGTCGCAGTTGAGGAGGTAACAGAAGCAGTCGAAGTCTCCCAAGCCAGCGAAAAGAAGCGTGGCCCGTACATCCTCTACATTGCACAATTCCGACCAGAGAAGAACCACCAGCTCATCCTCGAAGCGTTTGCAAATTTCCTGCGTTCGGACCCCAAACTTCCCGCATACCCCAAGGAGAAACCACAGCTCATCCTTATTGGCTCCGTGCGCGACTCCCTCGACGAAAAGAGCGTGTACAAATTGCGGCTGCTAGCTCACGAGCTCCATATGAAGGAGAACGTTGAGTTTCTCTGCGATGCGCCTTGGCCGCAGATGCTGGAATGGATGGGCAGAGCCAGTGTTGGCGTCAACGGCATGTGGAACGAGCACTTTGGCATTGGCGTCGTCGAGTACCAGGCCGCAGGTTTGATCTCGGTCGTGAACGACTCTGGGGGCCCTAAGCTGGACATTGTCGTGGATGTGGACGGCAAGCCCACTGGTAAGTCTGATCTTGATAGTTTAGACTTCGTTCGTGACTGACGTGTCTAGGTTTCCACGCGACTACCGCAGACGAGTATGCCGAGGGCTTCCGCAAGGCGTTGACGTTATCGCCAAAGGAAACGTTAGCCATGAGACAACGGGCGCGCAAGTCTGCAGAGCGATTCACAGACCGTGGCTTTGCGGACAAGTGGCTGAGGAACATGGAAAAGCTCGTCAAACTGCAGGTCGAACGCACAAAGCACTGAGCTTTGCACATTTGATGCGTGTGACATTGGCATGTAAGGTTCGGCGTTTTTGCATCATGGGCGCGCTTGTAGACTTTGATACCATAGCATTGAGTGGAGCGACAATTGAAGAGCTTCGATTTCCAGTGCATTACTTGCCCTTGTATTAGCGAAGTCCACATTGTATATTCACAGCATGCCAGCTGATAAGGAACAGCCTTGCATCATCCTGCGATAGCGTCTTTGCATGCCATGAGACAAGAAAAGTAAAGACAATAGTGCACAAGTGAAGTCTACATCACATCCTTACAGAAAGCCAACCACCAAACAAAAAAGTCATACTAACCCCCTGCCCTGCACTACCAACACCAAAAACATTACGAACGCCATGCAAACTGCCACCAAAAAAGGTAGCAAGAAAGCCAAAAAGAAATGTTGAATAGGACGAGACTCGAACTCGCGCGGATTGCTCCACTAGCACCTGAAGCTAGCGCCTTAACCACTCGGCCACCTATCCGGTCGTTGTACTGTTGTTGTACTGATTGATGGAAAGGGGACAAATTACACAATATATGTATACATGTATGTTTTGGGCTAGTGGGCTGGGATCCGTGCGTTATAGGCAGGCTGAGAGGAGCGGGTGAGGATGGTTCGTAGGGATGCGCTAACGTTCTAGACTAGCGACATAAGGTTATTCGATCTCGGTATATGGAAAGGGAGGCGTGGCTGCCGCAACATTATTTTTCATTGTTGCATTGATGAATACATAGATGCTAGGACTGCGGAAATCACACGCGGCTATGAAAAGAATGTACGTGAAGCGCGATGGTACTGATTCAGATTCCTTTCACCTTTATGCTGACGCCTAGCACCGAAACTGCTGTCGCACTTGATTTGCATTTGTGACGGCTGTTGGCTGATGCTATAGATGCACGCTGGACGCAATGGAGGAATTAGAAGACATGAAGTAGACGTATGCAAGCGATGCTTCGCAGGACAAGGAGGGATGTCTACGGTCTGCTTGCTTATTGGAGGCAACAAAATCATGAGTGTGTGTTTGCAGCGCCTACGTATCATGCTAAAGAACGCCTTGTGTACGAACTCGCCCAAGCAATCTGCACTATCCTGGTAAGTAAGCAATTAATAGCATTGCGGCATTACATCAGTACAAAACAGTCGACCAAAGTAATCTAGCAGGCTAACAAGGCGCGGCGTAGATTTACAAGCTGCAGACATATCTGCAATGCCGTAGTGTTTCAGCGTTGACTCCTGTACCAGTACCTAGGCGCCAGCCAGTGCCGTGCGTTAGCGTCTTGGCAAGCAGGGACCAACAGAACCCCAACGTTCACGCCGCAACTAGTGCTTCTAACAGCTAGCACAGCCTACTACCCCAACCCCAACACACAAGTTAGTGAGCTGACAGAGAGGCAGTAGCTAGGCACACTCTAAGGAAGCTTCCATCTACGTATCCTGCTCAACACGCAAACATGCTGCCAGAGTTTGCCTGTAATTTCCTTACTACACTTGCGCACCCACCCTGGACAACAGCATTAAGGCACAACCTCCACATGACAATAGAGGGAGAAGAGCGAACGCTGTTCACTCTCTACGTTCAATCTAGCTCTGCTACAGCAGGCTCCTTGTGCCAAACTACCTCACGCCAAACCACCTTACTCTCGCAATTCAACATACTCCCAGCTGAGCTTCAGCTTCGCATTCTTGCCTTTTGCTCTGCTTCTACTCTCTTCCAGCTTATGCGAGTATCGTCTGTGCTCCGTGCAGAAGCTAGCAAGCTGTTTTGGGCTTATCCAGACGCCTACTTCGTTATTGAGGCGCGGTGGCTCCTTGATGGTGGCTACCCCAGCTATACCTACAGCGATCTGAACTTCCTAGCCAATGTACAAAACGTACAGATTGACTATAGGGTTGATGCACAGGACATTATCTGCCCGTTGCGCGACGGGATAGTCAAGGTTCAACAAGATCGAATTGCTCACTTCTGGAGAACATTCACACAGAGGTGTCCAAAAGCAAGAAGGGTAGTGATAAACCAGTCTTGGATATCCCAAACAAGAGGAGAAACGACCCAAGGTGTGCCAGGTGCACTGGAGCTCCTAGTTCAGTCTTGTCCCCTAGAGATTGTAGCGTCTGCATTCATTGCTGAGAAGGCAGATCCTCGCGCAGGCTTAAGTGCGAGTGCTTTATCTACTTCCAAGTGGCAGAGAGCAGTGTACCAAGTAGGTGCAGGCGGCTTGTGGGAGAAGGTGAAGTTGGGCCAAGACTGGAAGACAGTTCTTGTGCCAGCAAAACAACTTCTAGGCCTAGTTGGACGCTTTCAGCAAGGTCAGCTCAGAGGCTTGCTTCTCATGTTAAAAGAGGATGGGCTGTGGCCAATCCTGGTTGAGGCCTTAGATCGCTATTACTTTGATGAGGGGAGGAACACGCCATTCTTATGTCCGTTAGCTGGGTGCGATAGGTACTTCCAGAAAGCAGGGGAGTGGACGATTCACGCAGCCGTGTTGCACAATCAAGAGTGGATGGGAGATGACCGTTTCACTATGCTGCCGCAAGAAATAAGAGGCGAGTTTGAGAAGCGTGGGCTGATGTTGGCAGAAAAAGATAAGAGGATTAGGCAAGACGCTAGAGAGATATGTAAGGAATGGAAAGAAACAGGAGAAGAACAGCAGAGAGAAGTCGTGCAGGCGTGGATAGAGAAGCTAAAAGAAGAGCAACCATGGCAGACAGAAGATGAGGTGTGCAAGAGAAGTCAGGATTGGCAAGAGTTTTGGGAGGAGTTAAGCACAGAAGATAAACACTGTACTGCTTAAGCAAGCTATACAACTATTAGTGCTTATCTAGTAGATTCTTAGAATATATAGATGTATTAGTCTTTCTAGCCTTAGTCTAAGCCTATAGTATAGGTAGAGTTATTGTTACGATCCTGTGCTAGGGAACGGTATAGCAATAAGTATCCGCCAACTAAACCCCTAACTCTCCCCTGAAGGAACCACAAGTGGAGAAAGACAGAACACACAAAGACGTTACGTGACTGTTCGTCAACGAGCATGGTACGATACGCTCGTTCACGAGCAACCTCCTGTGTTTTATTGGACTAACCCCAGTCGCTCGTCAACGAGCATTATATCTCCTTGGTATATAGATTACAGGAACACAACCCTTATGGTTCGTGTTCAACCTCGTCAATTAAATTTTCATACTTCTTCTAAAATAGATTAATTAACTAATACTAGATATTGATAATCAATATATACTTCTATATTCGTAAGATAATTCTAGGGTGTTGGCTTAGTAAGTTCCAATCATACTTTTGCGTGAGGAAAGCTCCGCGTATTGTATTTCTTCAATGCTCCACGGGAGTGAGAATGTTGAGGCTGCAGTACAAGTCGTCTTTATATTTTCCTGCCAGCACCCGACGTTATCGCCTCAGCGTAAATCTCTCGGTTGGGAATATTGCTTAGGCTGTTGGAGTGGGTGGTGGTGTTTGTGTCAGCCTACCTACTCATCCGTCCTGTTTTGGTGATTCTATGGAAATATAGTTCTTGATGAATCACATCTGCTAGATCTCAAGGGTAGGGGCTTATCAGTGCTGGTATGCTGAGGATGAGTACGTTTTCGGTGGACTAGGGGGAAAAGTGCAGCATGGGCTGTGGTTTTGAAGGGTGAGCTTGGTAGTAGCTGCAACCTTGTGTTGTTTTCCTCCGATTCAAGAGCTGAACGCGGTTGTGGCAGGCAGTCTTCCTCTAATGGCGTGCATGTAAGGTGCCACTCGAAACAATCAAGAGCGAGTCTCAGGTTTGTTGTGATGATCTATGGTATTCGGTATATGCAATTATGTTCTCAGATCTGTTCCATACATTCTTGTGGGTCCCAACTTTCTCTATCCACAACTCCTCATCCTCACTACAACGCGATCGCCATCAGGCCAGCGAAGGCCGCCGCAAGGCCAACCTCGAGCTTCCTCGCAGCACCAGTGGACTCGGGAAGGCCAGAGGAGGACGAGCCAGATGCGCTGGTGGGCGTGGGTGCTGCGCCGGTCGCGGTGGCCAGAGTCGAGTTGCCTGAGGGAGAAACGATGATGGAGCCTGTGCCAGAGGCAGAAGCAGAAGCGCCAGTACCGCTGGGCTTGATGCTGCCGGAAGTCGAGGTGGGGGCGTCAGTTGCTGTGCAAAGGTTAGCCTCTGTTCTGTGCGCTCCATAGTCGGTCGCTCCTGTCTGAATCGTGCACATACAAACTTTGACGCCCTGATCGGCGCAGACCTCTGAGAACGCCTTCAAGGCTGCCTTTGTGTCGTTGCCGCAGGCGCTGGCAATGTTTGTGGCGGCATCCTTGTCCTTGCAGATGGACTTCAGATCCGCAGGGTTGGAGTACTCGTTGACAGCGCCGAGCAGGCAGCCAGGGGGCGAAGCGACAGCGAGCTGGGCGAGTGCGAAGAAAGCAGCGGCGAAGACGGACTTGGCGAGCATATCGACGGTAGTTATGGTTTCTTTAGACGGTAGGTACGGTTTGATTGGTTTTGTAGGAGCTGGAGCGTACGAAGGATAGCGGTAATGAGCGTATAGAAAATAGTAAGCTAAAGAGCGACGGCAGAAAACGATATGTAAAGAATGACGACTGTAGAAGTCTGGCTTGCGGTTGAGCTTAGGAGTGCGAAGAAGCGTGATAGGGGCCGTGGCATCCCCATGCCAAGCAGAGCGATCACGACTCGGCGCTTACCGGTTCGGGCGCTAACACGTTAGCCAGGAACCGCAGCAGAATACGGATATAATTGGTGTGTTCCTGCATGAGGCTGCAAAGTGCATAGTAGGGTGAAGCGCATCAAAAAAAGCAGAAAAATATTAGGCGATCGAGATGTGGGGTGCATTGTGGTCTCCAAAACTACAAGAGTCTATCCCAGGCCAGGCCAAACCAAACTCCTCTTCAATTCCAAGCTCAGTATATTACAGGAAAAAGCAAGTCCGTGTTCTAAGCGGACGCAAAGCGAGTGAGTCGAAAAGATGCATTACAAGTGATATCATGCGGTTCGAGCAAACCTCCGTTTCTCCTTGACCCAGTATGTGACGGGAAGATTTAAAAGACCCCAGAGGTCCCATCCAACCACTGTAGATGCAGATGATTTGCATTGCAGATTGATTTGTCCAGAAATCAACCCAAGCCAATGCAGGCCACCACAATGGGTGGTCGGTGCGCCCAGAACTCCATCGCTGATATAGTACAAGCACAAACAGAAAAGAAATAGGAGTGATGGTGGTGGAGAGGCGGCGTAAGCGTCGGTGTTGAGTCAGATCATCGTCGAAAAAGCGTGAGGGTCGAGTGGTGTTCATGATGCAGGGAAGCCGTTTGAGAGCATAGAGGGAATCGGCTTTCGTCGTGCTTTCGCGTTTTGAGGTCGAGGCACGCCTTGGATGACGCGCGGTTCTTTCATAAGAGTGATGTCAAGCTTAGCGGGGACTGAGAAAAGGTTAGTGAATGTCGATGGTGAACAGTTAGAAGGTGGCTTACCTCGGCTGACAACAGCTCGATAATCCCCAGGGAAACGAGAAGTTGGAGGGCTGGCATGAGCGGTGCGCCAGAGATGGTCGCTGGTGTCGGAGAGGAAGTCGGCCTTGGTCTTGTAAAAGTATGAAGATGCGCCGCGGTTCTTCTTTGCAAGAATCACTTCATCGAAGAGCTTGATCTTAGGATCCTCGCCGGAAATGCTCTCACGTTCATGGATGAACTCGTTGAAAGCTTGAGTTTGTTGCAGTGTAGTCAGATACTGCACATTCTCGGCTGGCTGGTTTTTCATAAACTCATCCATCTTGAACTGGTAGTGCATGCCGGACTTCTTGCGGTCGCCAGTCGCGGGTATAAGGTAGCGGCGGTAGGTGTACAGCAGGCTGGCAAAGCATCGTACAAACGACGCGCGGACTTGGTCGGGTCGAAAAGCCGTAGGGCAGACAATGCAGATCGACGGGGCGCACCTTGCGTGGACGTGGGTGGTGCATCCTGTGTGTGGTCAGAAGGGAGTTATATTAGGACGTGATCTGAAACTTACCAGAGCATCGATACAGCCCTTCGTCCGACTTTTCCTCACAGATCGAACAGGTTGCCTTGTCTTCGTGAGGCCTCCACTGCAGACAATGGCCTTCCTGCCACTGCACACTTGCCGTACTGCGCACGGGCTGCATCGCCATGCCAGGCATGATCGTCGACGCCGCCAGAGTGGATTGGGCGTACACCGACGGCGCGTAAGAAGATCCCGCGCGCAACTCCTGACTCAATGACGATGTTGAGGCACTCGGCGCATGGCCTAGCATAGGCTGGCTGGGCCTCCTCATCTGCGGTACCTTTTCGAACCCAAACTAACCATATTTGTCAGTAAACTACTCAAGTAAGAAACTGAGCCGTTGGACTTACCGAAGAGCTACGCCGTGATTGAGCGTCGAAATGGGCTGAGCGCTTCTCGCGCAAGTTCGCTTGTAGCGCATAGCCTGAATCGCTGCGGGAAATTGGAGTGCTAGGCATAGGTGGAAAAACCGTCGATACAGGAGAAACCTTGGGCGACGGTGGAGAGTTTGAGAAGGTCCTCACCGTGGAGGACGTAGAAGGTCTATCGCTGCCACGACTGTGGGCACCTGATTGCAAAAACGCGTTGTAGATTAGTGGTCGTCCACTGGCTGGTCCTGTGACAGAGCCAAAGGATGTAGAATTCAGACCGACGTAGGTCTGTACGGTCGATGCGTGTGCTTTAGGTGTAAAGACACCAGGGTTCTCCGAACAGAAGGTGTCGTATGGAAATGCTTCCACAGCATAAGCTGGAGGTCCAGTAGGAACACCGTAGCGCATGTGGTGTGGTGCCGAGTGCTGAAGGAGAGAGGTGAGCTTTCGGCGCTGCTGGCGAGGCAGAGCTGGAGGCGGAGGTCCGTTCGACACGATCGAGTTCTGATCCAGGTCAACTAGCACAAAGTCGTCCTCCGGGTAGTCGGTAGGTTCGTATCTCCGCTCAATGCCTACAATGTACGGGCACGGTGCCTCGATTGTTTGTACAAGACGGGCCGGCAAGACGGGAATGAAGACGCCGCACCACTGAAACGGGTAAACGAGGTTTGTGATGGCCATGCTTGCGAGGTGGAGCATAGCTGTGTGAGACGAAAGAAGGATGATCCTCGCCTCGGAAAGGACGTACTCGAAGAGCGTGACAATGTTCGGTATCGATAGACAGCGGAAAAGGGCGTAAATGTCGATGTTGCGAGACCCAGGAATTTCGTTGAGTGCTTCTTTACGGGCGTACATTCGAAGCTCGCGTACGGCCAGCTCAACTTGGGTGATGGAGGTGATCGGACTAAGAGCCTCTGCGCAGAGGTTGACAACATATCGTTCAAGCGGTTGCCACATTCCCACTCGTGGCGAGCTTGGAGGAACACGCAGAACAGCACCGTTTGTCATGGGGACGACGATTGCCTTTAGCCATTCTTTCCACAGTGGGGTGAGACTGGCCTCCCTTCCCATTACACCGTAAGCACGAGGAATCCAAAGGCCAGTCTCTCCGTCGGTTAAACCCTCAATCTTCGATGCTGCTCCGTGCCTCACTGGTCGAAGGAGGTCCGTCATGAGCTGGATCTTCTCTTCGACTGCGCCGATCTCTTCATCCAGATTTTCTCGTGCATCCGAGTCTGGCTGGACGGTTGGCAGCTTCGCCAAGAGCTGCGACAACTTCGCCCGCTCCAGTGCAAGACGTTCGCCTAGGCTGCTTGCCAGTTCCCTCTCTTCTGGGTTCATGTGGTTTCTTCTCCATTCTTCACACTGGTGCTCGAGTCCTTCTGCTGCAGTGGCGTTCAGTGGCAACCAGACAACCATGGTGATGCCGTAGAGCTTGGAGCTGTCGCCGTTGGTCATGGCGAAACCATGCCATTGCGTCTTCGGTCGCTCGTCAGAGGAAACGACGCTGACATCGTCCGGGAAAGCAAACATGGGCACGTAGTCCGGGAAGGGATTTCGTCGCTTGAGCTCCTCGACCATGTTCCTGGGCGGGTAGCGGTCCAGTAGCACAGGTTCGTAGCGCCGCAGGAGCGGGTGCATGTTGGGCTCTGGATGGAACGGTTGTGGCGCTGGAATTACCGAGTTGTAGCCTGACATGCGCTTAGACGTTCGTATTGACGCTGCAAGGATGTCAGTATTGGTCGAAGAAAAAGCAAGCAATCCATGTCTGCACATGGCTTGTGCCACGAAGCTTCTCGAGACGACACTTACACTGACGTGCTGTCGAAGACTGCCTTTTCAGACTGCTCTGCATGGTCGACAGGCGCCTTCGAATGCTGCCTACGCCTGAGCGCAGGTTCGCGATGCCATCTTCGCCGCTGCCGCTCGGTGTCTGTGAGACGCGTGGGGGCCTCGGGCGTGGCCTCGCTGGCGTTTGCCGGCTCTGCTGCGTGACGCCTGCGCTGAATTGTATCTCCTCCAAGAACGTGTCTCGCTCCGAGGCGAACTTGCGCAGCGCATTCTCAAAGTCGACGTCACTAAGGCCAGGCCCGCCAAGGTTCAGGCCTTTGATGGTAGCGCTGCTGCGGTTGCTGGCGGTTACGGCTGGTTTGCTGTCGATGCCAGTGATGGTGCCGACTGATTGGCGGTTCTCGCTCAGGCGCTGTCCAGACCGGCGGTGGACGCTGCCGCCATTGGGCAGGCCGTCTTGCGAGGTCGGGCGAATGGAATCGGTCTCGAGGGCGCGGTCCTCTTCGATGGTCTCGTCGACTGGAGGGGAGGCAAGCGGGGAGACGACGCTGTTCGGCTGGAGGCGCTCGTCGTAGACTTGCGAACTCTCGATGCCAGATATGAAAAAGTAGTCTGCGAGCGGTGCGGAGGAGCCGTCGGCGGAAGAAAGGGGAGCCATAATGGGCGGCTAACAGGGCATAGGAGACCCAAAAAAGAAAAGCGAGAGCCAAAAGAGTGTCGAGCGCGCGGTGGCAGGCTGTAGGGCGTCGAGAGTGGCCGCGGCGTCAGGTCATTGGGGATTGGACGCCAGCTCCAACGGTTGTTTGTGTGATGAAGCGCGGACGAGGTGCACGACGGGAAGGCTTGAGATTGTGCGACCGTGACGGAGAGAATGCGGTTGCACGGGCGCCGGCTGCGTACGCACAAAGCACAGAGAGGAGAGCTTAGCCAGAAGCGAGCGCGGTGAGGGCAGGTGCACGCGGGGCTGGGGGCGAGTGCTTTGCTTGGGTGAAAGGCGTGGTTTGCAGGGCGTTTAGAGGGCGGTGGTGCCGAGTGAACAAAGCAAGTGGATGGTGTAGTGCAGCAAGATGCAACAGACGGAGCAACGCAGCAACACAGCAGCAGGAGCAGCAGCAGCAGTAGCAAGAAGAGGGTCCCCGTGGGCTTCTCGGCCGGTCACAAGCCATACAAATGAGGGCTTCCAGCTACTAGGCCAGATTCCCTGCAAGCCTGCGTGCAATGCCTGCATTGCCAGGACCCACACCATCCGCGACCTTATCGTGCATAGCCTACGATGCATTGGGCCTGGCGCACAACACCTCCCGTCCCCTCTGACGCTCAGTGGCCTGTCAGTCCTGGCCCTGGCCTGGTCGAGAGTCCGCCCAGTGCACGAACGCGGACGAGCGCCAGGCACGCCAGGCCAGCGTTGGCGTCGAGAGCCACGGAACGCGCGCTCTGTGGCTCTCCACAGACAAAGCGCACATTCTGCCGCGCCGTGGTTGGGGCCCGCCGTGTTGAGCGCCTCCGCAAGCAGATGCAGACGCTTGGACGGCAGGCAGGTGGCAGGGATGCTGGCGACACGGCACGCTTTGGGAAGTCGCTTTGCCGGCCCTTGCCTATTTGGGACGCGTCGTTCGCTCAGGGGCGTGGCATGGGCATGGGCTTGGGTGGACTTGGACAGTGGACAGGCACAAGGATGGATGCGCATCCGCTGGTATCTTTGGCCTGCACGTCAACGAGCGACGAGCACAAAGCCACAGACAAACACAGGCAAGCAGACAGCCAGGCACCAGAGCCCGTGTTGGCTGCGACTCTGCGAGCCCAGGACAGCTCCTACCCTCTCCTCTGACTTGTGTTTGGCGATCCTCCACACATGGAAGTGGACGTGGACGTGAACGTACAAGGATGCTCCAGCACTCACCAATTCCAACCCAACGCCAACCACGGATAATGTCCAACGGCCTCATCTGCGCGCAATCACCAGCACCACCGCCTCTTGTTTCAGGTGTAGAGCGCCTGCTACCTTGCCTATAGGAGCCCGGCCCAAACACCACCGTGTGCAACCTCAACAGTGCACAGTACCATCTGCCAAATGTCAACATGCATTCTGCCGCGACACAATGCAAGCCGCCTCCTGCCACGGCTGCGCACAGCACAACGGCGCACATGCATAACTGTGACAGCGGTGACGAGCCATCAACTGCCTATCAGCCTGACAACGCAACCGTTCGCAGGAGCCTCGTAATCTTCAGGAGGATCACCGTGGCTAATGTGCCTGTATACGAATGTGGTTCCATGGCCCCTGCATATGGTAGTTTCGATGTCTCATTCAGCCACAATGGCCAGTACGCATACAGACCTGCAACCCGAGTAGGCAGCTCGTGACAATTTGCGGATCCACATCTCCGAATTCGCAACAGAGTAATGTGGACGTGGTCAGCGTCAAGGCAAGGCACCGATCAACACACCTCCATGTCAGAGATCGATACCGCAGAGTCAAGTCTGCAACCACTGACGGTACAGTCTGGGATCTGACAAGTGACAAGCAGCACCAATAATACACGACAAGCATCGAATCAACACCGCGATTCAATCTCCAGTTTTTTTCTTTCCAACCCACTCCATATCACCATCACTATCGCCATCACCATGTATGTGCCACTAGGCCACCTCACCCAACCCTGAGATCCGCTCCATCCCGCTTTTCATCAGCGCCCGCGACGATCCTCACCCAAAGACCCTCGCAAGACCCTTCGACGGTTCACACACTGCAATTTTAAAAACCTCGCCAAACTACGGTACGCAAGCCCAAATATTTTGACTGGGAAGCCTTTTGCCTCCCCCTGCCGTCGCACCGAGATGCCCCACTGCGCAGACGCGCAGGAACTCTGGGGTACCTTGCCGTGCGACGCAATCGTAGTGGGCTTAGCGGGGAAGTGGCAGATCTGTGTCGCCGACCTGGCGATGGAGAGAGGGGCTTGCGACTCGCGACTCGCGTCCAGGGTAATATGACATGTCGGGCAATTCGATTTCTTGGGTGGGGGCGCACTGCAAGTTTGCACACGGCAGGTGGAGTGTTTGAAGAGTACTATGTACTATGTGCGCGACGGTGTCATGTGTATATTGCTGGCGTCTGGCATTCGCTTCACCCGGTCCATCGAGCAGTGTGTAGTACGTACAGAAAGACAGGCAAGGGACCATGCCTCCTCCACGATCTGGCGCCCACTGCAAGGTACGGCAGCGAAGGGACGAGATCCGCACAACCCTGAGAAATTCAAGCCCTCTTGATCGCGCGTATGATGTCCATCGGACGCGGACACAGGCCTATTGTACGCCCGAGCACACATTTGCGACTTCAGGCTCATGTCTGCATACCTACTTCTTCCTGTCATGCCAGGACAGGAGTAGATTCGACCTCGCCGAATGTCAACTTCGATAGTCTTGCGATGTCGTGTCAGAGGCGCCCAACAAATGCAGGTACAAGTCTCCAAGCCGACTGTGGTATTACTATCTCAGCAACTGGCGTCCAGCGTGTCTGTGGATCGTCGCCTCACTCGGTCCATTACCGAGAATCGCCTCAGCTCTCTCCAATCAAGCGTGGAGGAGGATGTTCGGAGACGTCTCCGAACGACTCGCCGTTCTGGTGGCACCGACAGGCCCAATAAGTTGGGGCAAGGGGGGCGCTGCAGGTGTCAAAGCCAAACACTCCGTCGGAGAATAGAGTAAGGTTTGCCAAACTCTATCGTAGCCTCATCGTCGGCTCGTCAGCCAACCGGTGCTCAGAGATCCTCGATCGCCCAGGGCGCTCCGCCACTGAATGGCTAGCTGCCCGACTTTCTTACTATCGCCTGCTGTCGAGACTTCGTCGCGCGACTCATCGACGTCTTCCTGCTGCTCGAGAAGGAAAGCTACTTGTATGACGTCGCGAGGGGTTAGTATAGGGGCATTGACTTGACCAGAGCCTGGGGCAGGCATGTCCCAGTTCAGAGACGTCGACTTCAGGGGCGGCTTTGGATTCACGCTGACGGCCTGTCGTGTGTCAGTCGCGCACGCGTATACTGGTACTCCCAAGTTTCTGGTTGACGGTATTGGAGGGATGGGACGGCTCTTCTAGAAACACCGGGGCCGCCTGCGTGATGCGCGAAATTCGTACATGCAGGATCGAGGGGCTAGTGTTGCAATATATAGCAACTATTATGCGGTTGCAGGGGAGGCGTTTGAGGTTGATGAATCTCGCGGGGACGCGTGCAGTCGAGTGTTTGTAAATAGAATCGAGCAACTGGTCGACGTACCTCCAAGCATACAGCAGCCTCGCCCATGTTCTCCAACTGTGCCTCCAGGAGGTATCTGGACATGCCGTCCTTCTGGCTCAGCTCCCCGGCTTTGGTGCGCACGCTCAACAGCTGCTGCGCAACGAACTGGTACAGCTTGCGGAACGTGCGAACCCGGCCACCAGAAGCCCTGCCCTCCCCAAGCAATGTCTCTGTGTATGTGACTGTAACTGCAAGGACATGGTTGCCTTCTTCCTTGAGTTCGAATCTCAGTATCCGCTGCAGTGACTCGCCCGGCGCGGGAGACACGTCACCGTCCAGCTCGCCGTCGGCACCGGCGAGGTCCAACGGCGCGCCTGTGGGATTCGACGGAGTCTGCATGTCGCCCTGTATCCGCACGGCACTGATTGCCTTTGTGCTGTCCGAGGGAAGCAGTTCGTTGTTGGCGCATAGCGTGCACGAGAAGGTTTCGCCGACATAGGCACTGCCAAAGGCCTCGGGGAGGTTGAGCGCGGGACTGAGAATAAACTTGTCGGCTGTGTTGTGGTCGGATGGATAGGCGAGCGAGGCTTTGGGCGAGATACCAAGCTCCTGTGAATTCGGCAGCGGGTACTGTGTTGCGAGCGATGGACGTGACAATCTGGAGGGGCGTGATCAGCTCCGTTTCCGAAACAAGGCTTCTGGCAGTACCTACCTCAGCACCTTTAGGCTCACCGAGTGAGGCGTCTTCAGCGAGTCGCCCATCGAGGGCTGATTGCGCTGGTGTGCCATATCTGCGAAGCTTCAAGGTCGAAGATCAGGCGCGGGAGCTGGATGCCGAAGGATGTGGGGCATTCCCGCGCGCGCTCGGGATGACGGATCGAGCCCACTGTGCAAGTGCGGAATTTTGGCACTGGCGGTTCAAAACTTTTCAAACGGCTCTTGAAGAAAGAAAGGCTGTTTCGTATCTGTACAGAATGGCTACCCCATCAAGTAAATTGGATATTCCTTTGCAGCGCTGTCCAGATTTATATATCAAAGTTGATACTCCCAAAGGTCAATCGCAACATCTACAAACTTGAACGAACCGAATGGGCTGACTGTATGCAGGTCGAGGAGTGTATGCTACGAAGACAATTCCCGCAAAGACTGTCATCGATGTTTGTCCAGTTTTGATCCTAGGGCTGGATGAGAACAAGACCCACATTGAGCATACGTCCTTGTACCACTACACTTAGTAAGGACATGTCTGAATCGTTCGTCTGCAACGAATTTGCTCACGTGTAAAATAGCAACTGGCCGGTCGTAGACTCCAATGGTAACAAGCAAGTGGCTCAGGCGGTGATACTAGGCTTGGGCTCCATGTTCAACCATTCCGCCCAGGGCCAGAACGTTGTGTGGGAGCGAGACCCAGAACGCTTGATCATCACATACAGAGCGTTACGCAACATTCCCGTTGGTGAAGAGCTCTGTAAGTCGATGATCGAGATTGACGTGCCAGTCTTTAACAGAAAAAAAGGTATATCATACGGAAGTCACCTTACGTTCAAGGACGCGGATGCTCCAGTCACCCCACCGCCCGAAGAAGAGCTTGAACTGTTCAATCAGATACAGATCGATTGAGCGCTGCGTAAGCGAATACAAGTACAAAACGTTAACACAGAGCGCGAAAAGCCACCGAGCAATCCCTCAGTCCAGTCCAGTATTAACGCATTGACGCCGGGCTGGCAACGATCCGAATTTGACCAAACGCCACCAAGAAAGGACGATCGTAAATCATGACTCTGCGACGACAGGCTCGCTGGGGGTCTCACTTTGTGGTGTTGCTTCCGCTTCTGCCGAGCTGCTGTCCTCTGCGTCGTTTCTCAACTCGTAAGCGAGATCGAAACACTCTTCTAGGAGCTGGGTAACGCTCCCTTGCCCGTCTGGAATCTCGTCACCGACCATGAACTTTCCGTCGACGCGCATGTTATCAATGGAGTTGAGCTACGTTTTCATCAGCACGGCAATCAAGGGTTGGTCTGCGCAACTAAGTACCTTCATGCTGTATGGGTACAGCTCACGTGGAGAAGAGACCCCGCCAAGCTTCTTGACCTCGAGTAAGCATTTTCTCAGGGTCGTCAATTGGTTGTAAATCGGCAAGAGGGCTTCAGAAACAGGCTCGGAAGTCAGAAGTAGTTGGTAGATGATAGCGTAGCTCTTGCGCAGAAGGTAGAGAAGTGTCTAGGCGCTTGTTAGGCACAGTGTATGTTTACAGCTGAGATCGAAATTTACCCTTTGTTCGTAGATCTCGGCGGGTCTGCCAAGTGCATCGAAGAAGTTACCATCAACTCGAGATTCGTCAACGCGGTCCAACTGCCGTTGGAAGTCCCAAAGGTCCGTTTCGCGTAAAGACCATGCTTGTGTGAGCGAGAGCTTCTCAAGTTTGTTTCGGATGGACAGGAGTTTATCGTACACGTCCTGGAAAGCAGGATTGATTCGCCCTTGTCTGTTCGAGAGTTAGCTGCTGGGTTTGCCAGATGGATACAGAGCGCTGACTTTTCCTTGATCAAAGCTACCCACAGAAGGTTTCTGCGGAGAAGTTGCGAGATCAAGGTTGTGGCTGCCGGGGCCGATTCTGGGTGTGCGGCAGTTAACTGCATCTTCTCGGTCATCTCAATGAGCCTGTCCTCCGTCGAGCCAGTGCTCTCGTACGCCACAATTCCGTCCTTTCTAAGTTCTGCTTCAAGTTCATAAAGCTCATTCGCATACGCATCGACCTCTTCATTGGGGAATTTCGACCTTGCGTTGCAGCCTGCCAACGAACGAAGCAAGGACACGAGTTTGTCCCATTTTGGCGTCAACTCTGGCGTTAGGTCTGATAGATTCAGTCGAAGTGCTGCCAGTGTCTCTTCGCACACCTTGATGCGAGCGTCGAGCAAAGTTAAGAGGTGAGGGCTGTAATCCTCCGAGCCCCTTTCAACATAGCGCCGACACTCTTTCAGTTGGCCACCAAGACCGTCCAGATCCTTGGGCGAGTAGAACATTGCTTCCTTGAGATGGTCCAGCAGTCGCTTTGTCGAGTCAGTAACTGTGATAGAGTACGAGTGTCACATTATGAGTACCTTTGCCGTAGAGACGTAGGAGTAGCTGCAGCACGTGGTCAGTAGATTCATCGACGGTGGCGGCAAGAGTGACAACTTACACAGCTGGCGGCTCATGGTTTTTCCCTATTGTCATGTATGCCAGTGAGATAAGCTGAAAGCAGTCATCTAGCATGTAATCGACTATCGTGTCATGTGAGCGACCGCACTGCCAAAAGTGTCGCTATGTGGACGTACCCTTGTTCTGTTCGAGGCGCTTCGTTACCCGAATCTCGTTGAGAATCATCACCTGCTCAATGACTTGATCGTACAGTTGGAGGACATCTTGGCTCCTAACATATGTCGATCGGTCGCGTTTCAGCAACTCGAGCTGCGTGCGGATCGACTGCAACTTGTCGAGAATGGGCTGCTCTTTCGGGTCCAGCGGGATCCTCGGTAGTGGGGAGTCTGTCATTGTGCGTTATAAACGTCAATGGGCAGCAACAAGGCAGTTCTTCAGACAGCAGTGCAGGGAAAATCTGGGACGGAGTGGTCTGCTGCGGTCAGATTCACAATGTGCCAGTGGACCGATTCGGCAGCCAAGTTCAATCCATGGTGGGGAAGCTGCAGACGTCACTTGATCACGTGCACGAGCACGGTCTCTTTTGCTCTAACACCAAAGCGGTAAAGGCACCTTCCGTTTAGCGAGACCCTAATCTCACACAGCCCATCGAAATCCACGAGTATCGCGAACTGCACCACCTCGACCGACACCTATCCTTCACACGATAATCACCGTCGCAATGTCTACCTCCGAGCTCGCCACCTCCTACGCAGCCCTCATCCTCGCTGATGACGGTGTCGACATCACTGTACGATTCCTGAAGTGGACTTGAACATCGCGATGAGAGCGCAGGTGCTAATTCTTCCAGGCCGACAAGCTCCAGTCCCTGATCAAGGCCGCAAACATCGAGGAGGTTGAGCCCATCTGGACAACTCTGTTCGCCAAGGTGCGCATTCGCGGGTGAAAGAAGATATGGAATACCGTTTCTGATACAATGGACAGGCTCTTGAGGGCAAGGACGTCAAGGACCTGCTCCTGAACGTCGGCTCCGGCGGCGGTGCGCCCGCTGCTGGTGCTGCTGCTGGCGGCGCTGCCGCTGGTGGTGACGCCTCTGCTGAGGCCGCGCCCGCTGAGGAGAAGGCTGAGGGTACGCTACACCGCACGCACTTGACGTTTGCAACGCAGAAACTGACAAATCACTACAGAGAAGGAGGAGTCCGACGACGACATGGGCTTCGGTCTCTTCGACTAAGCGTCTTCTTTCGCCCTTTCTTTCGCCATTTGCCTTTCTCGGGGGTGCTCAACACGGATCAACGGTGCATATTCCCATTACTGGGGTGGAAATAGTCACGACCATTCAGTGACGCGGCTTACATACCAGCCGCACCGGAACACGATGACGGCGTCATGAGATATGTATAGGTCGGCTGGTCAATGGAACAATCCAAAAAGTGCAAAAGCTGGAGTCTCGTTGTGATGTGTTGGAACACTCAGACAATTTGGCGTGATGCGCCATGAAAACGACCGAAACGATTACGACGTACACTAAGCCTCCCCTGCGATGTCTCCACAACGTGTACGATTGCTCACATGCTTCGCAAGACTACATTTGATATCGCATCGTCCTGCTCACCCCACCAAGTTCTCTTACCCACTTCACTCTCTTTCACTTTTTCAATCTCACACTGCTTCGCAGCCATTTCAAGCCTATTCAAGTCTCAACATAGCATTTGTTCTTCAGCAACTGATCTTTGCCTCTTTTGCCCATTGACAGTTGATCCTTACAGTTCGTTTCTTCCAATAACCATCATCAGTGTGCGTTGCTTACGTTCTTCTTCTCACTGGCTGACAACATTTAAGATGTGTCAGCATATCAAGTCCTTTATACATCAGAGCTCTAGCAAGCTTTGAGAGTATGGGAGGTCTCAAGCTGCTGTGTCGAAGCTCAGCTTCCACTAGGACATCTTCCCTAAACGTTGTAGTCTAGCTCAGCTCAGTGAAACGAGGCATTCACTTGAGCTCTTTCAGCACGTGTGGGAGACGGAACATGCAAACAAACAGCGGAGGGTGGTGACTCGATAATGCAACACCCTCGGTCTTTCACTGGTCTCGTAATCAAGGTCTAAACGCGATATAACATTGCGTTCCCGGCCATCACTGGTACCTCATCAGACACAGCTTGGACAACCAAGCAAGTAGACAACCTGACTTTTCAACGCTCGAGAGCGCTTTGAAAACTCCTCACAACATCATGTTCACACCAGCAGAGACGGAAGGCCAGTCTTCTTCTCTTCCCACCACCTTCGTCCCATCAAACGTGACTGTCTACGCAAAGCACTCCGTTGGACTTTGGCAACCTACTCATCCCACAATCTTCATCATCATGAAGTCGATCTCCCGCCATCCAACCGTATCACTGTCCAACCAGTCCGTCGAGCCAGTAGCGCACTGTCCCACTCTCGAGGCTGCCTATCAAGCCATAGAAGCACTCACGCAACAGCACCCGAGCGGCATCCTCTTGAAGGATCCCGATTGGGGCTGGTTCCAGATCCCTGGCGAGAAGGTGACGCATACGTTCTGGGTCAAGGAGGTTGGACATTCGCGAGTACTGAAGTGGATGGATTTCAAAGATGAGGCGGCAGATGATTGGACTACATCTGATGGTACGACTAATTACATTGCTACTTCTGACGGTATTGTCTTTGAGCAGCAAAAGAAAGGTGTCAACGGAGGAACATATACCCATGCCAGCAATGACGGGCATAACAAGGAGCCCAGCTCGAACGGAGGACTAGGTCATGTCTTTGTCTGGATGTTGGCTGAATCCAGCAACGCAGAGACCACGGCCAAGCAGCATGAGGACGGTGTCAACGGAGGAACAGAGATCCAGACCAGCAAGGATGAGCATTTCAAGGAGCCTAGCCCGGACAGGGGACTAGATCATGTCTTCGTTTGGAGGCTGGCTGAATCCTACTGTTGAGCACAAGCGGACAGGGTGTGGCACATGGAGCGAGATCCTAAGGACTCTACTGCTGTGTAGAGATGTTCGCGGGTCAATACGATATTTGCGATTCTAGTGCGTTTTCTGAAGGAAGATCACCAAGCGGGAGTCTGTACATGTGCACTCAATATACGGCGATCTTGCCAACAGCTGTGACTATTTTCAGTGCATGATAGAATGTCCAGGCATGGAAAATACAGAAAACTTTCCATTGAAACATCCCTATACTTTTTCCTGTCAGAAGACACACCGTTTCCAGTGTACTGTTGTCACAATGATGTTTTCGTACTCTTTTGTGGTGGCCGGCTTCCACGTGACTGGCTCCTATATTACCTCTCGAGTTACTCCGCCAATGATATCGTTTGGCAACCACAACTTCCCAAATACCAGATCTGACATTCCACTTCGAGCTTCATAGCAATAACCTCTGCGCATCGCATAGTAGCCAAGGACTTGGCATCCGGAAGAACCGCTCAGTCTGGGTAAAGCACGCAGGTAAGAATTATTGTAACATGCTAGAAATGCTTATAAAGTCTTGGATGAGCTTAATGGAAATCAATATACATCGACACTCTTTGCAGTTCACTTGAAACAACAATGCACGGTCTCTCTTCGCTCCTTGTGTGTCTGGCCAGTCAGCTTGGTGCGGTAGCTGCTGCTTCACTGACCGACGTTTGCACAGTCGGCTACTGTACTCTAGGTGCCGGGTGAGCTCATATAACCTTAAAACAATGGAGACAGTCACTCATGATCTGCAGTACTTCTGGAGGTAAAGGCGGACCCACCGTCACTGTATCAACACTCGAAGCTTTAGAAAGTGCTGTCACAGGAAACGATTCTCGCATTGTAGTGGTCTCTGGTACCATCTCCGGTGCGAAAAGGGTGTACGTCGGGAGCAACAAGTCGATCATAGGCCGCTCTGGCAGTGAGTCTTTTCTACCGTGCCTATGTGAACCACTTCTGACAACTACAGAAATCATTGGTATTGGTCTCTCGTTAGTAAATGCAACTAACGTTATCATCCGAAACACGATTCACCAGAAAGTGCCATCTACTTTCGAGGATGCGATTACGATCTTCCGCTCTACGAACGTGTGGGTGGACCACGTAGACCTGAGTGCCGACAGGGATCACGACAAGGACTTCTACGACGGACTTGTCGATGTGACCCGAGCCTCGGTAGGAGCCTTGCGAAACGTTCTTGTGGTTCAAGCTGATAGATCAATGCAGGACTTTGTTACCATCTCCAACAGCTATATGCATGATCATTGGAAATGCTCTCTAGTCGGTCACTCCGACAACAACCAAGCCGAGGATGGCGGCCATCTGCGGGTGACGTATGCCAACAACCACTTCTTCAATATCGCCAGCCGTGGACCCATGTTTCGCATTGGTACAGGCCATCTCTTCAACAACTACTGGAACCAAATGGACGATGCCGTCCGTACGCGTGCTGGAGCTCAGTTGCTCATCGAGTCTAGCGTCTTTGAGAACACGAACGATTGTATCATCGCAAAGGACGGATACGCAGTCGTGAGAGATGTCGATCTAGGCATTGGCACAAATGAGGCGCCGGTTGGTACGCTTACAAGCGTGCCGTACGCATACACGCTGCTGGGTTCTGCAAAGGTCAAGGCTGCGGTCGTGGGCGTTGCGGGAGCGACGTTGATATTGTGAGCAGCGGCTTTCATCATTTCGAGTACAGTGACGACCAGGTTCAGGCATTGCAAAGTGTTGCGTGGAGGTTGGGACGGGTAGCAACAGAGAGGTTGGGAGGTGGGGTCGGTGTCCAAGCGCTGATGACGAGATTCTTCATTGCTCTTCTCGCTCCGCCCCTCGTTCACGAATCTTTCAAGTTCATGCGATAATGCACAAATTCACAGGTTGCCAGCTCATCGTACAGCTTCCTCGCTGGATTTTCATGTTGAGTCGTCCACTGCAGACGCGTGCATCCCTGAGTCTTGGCTTCCTTTGCGACCGCCTGGATGATCTTCCTCCCATAACCCTTGCCTCGGAGCTCATGATCGATATAGAGATCTTGCCAACTGTTAGCTTTCACTCTGTCATATGATTGGGGAATTAATCTTCATGGGAACTTGTCAGCATACCGTTGAAGTGCATGAGTTGCTCCTCCGCCCATGGAGTCTGCATAGGAAAGTAGTGCGCGAGTCCGTACAACTTCTTTGGATCACTCGTGTCTCGCAGTACAAGTCCGTACAGATCTTTCTGAGGATCAAGAATGCGCTCGAAAGTCTTGCGATACTGTTCCTCTGGAAGCGAGGACTTGTAGAAGTCGATGTATAGTTTGAAAAGCCGCTCCCACTCCGCGAAATCGTCCTGCTCGACGGGCGTGATCTGTGGCTCTAGAGAGGGTTGTTTGGTCACCATTCTGCGAGACTGCGTGAGCGATGTGGCAATTTGGCTACGCAGAAGTGTTCTTTGAAGAGTATGAGTTCGTGGCTTCCACGTGGGTGGTGACGAGACGATGTTGCGCAAGAGCACACGAGGAAGGGGCATCGAAACCATCGCGGAGACTCGCAGAACAAACTGCTGAAGATATGTAGCATTGAGCTTGCTCCACTTATAGTCTAACCGCAGTATGACTAAACGCCACATACGCGAACTGCACTATACACTCGCGTTTCGCTGTCTCGCAAACTACTGCCTCGCTGAAAGGAGTGTCCGTGAATATCCGGCCAATTAAATCTCGAGATGCACAGCACTAGCTACTTGATCAGACGACCGCATTCTTCTCCTTCCACTCTTTCGCAGCAGCTTCGAATGTACAGAATTCCACTTCACTTCCCCAGCCCTTCAAATAGACGATAATCCTCTCGACCATACCAATGACGTGAGCCATGCCGCTCGTGTCAGGATGCAGTACCAAAGGAAACACCATGACTTCAGATTCGCTCATATCATCCACTTCAGTTCTGATCCACTCGAACTTGTCTTTCCACATGTTCTCTATAACACGAGCATCGACATATCCTTGGGAGTTTTGAGTGTGTGGCCAAAACTGCATTGGCGTCATGTCCTCAGCGTACCAGTTTGAGGGAACCTCGACAAGCGTCTTCGATGTTGGAGGCGACGGCTTTGAAAGGGGTTTCATCCAGTCCTTTGCCGACGCTTCAGCTTCGTATGTGGGCGCTTTGATAGATGGAAGATTGGGTAGATAGTACGGTTTGCTATCGTGATGTGAAAGTGAGGAGTCGTAGAGAAAGGAGTATTCCTCTAGCAGTTCTATGGTTGATTCGCGTAGTTGATACAGTGGCGCGCGGTATCCAACAGGTCTGCGGCCTGTGAACTTTTGGTAGAGAGTGATGCAGTGCTCAAGCACTTCGCGTTCTTGGGCAACAGTCAATTGAGGTGCGCCTTCGTGACAATAACCATGGAGGCCAATCTCTGCGCCACTGTCCATGATACTCGCGAACTCTTTTGGGAAGCTTTCTGCCGAGTGCATCGGTACAAACCATGTCACCTTGTCTTGGATCTCATGTTTCTTGAACAACTTTAAAAGTCGATGGACGCCGACGTACGCGGAGAAAAAGCCAGAGCTGTAGTCTGCAAGGTTATTGTCCGGGTGTTGACCTGTGCCTAGCCAGCCGGATACGGCATCGAAGTCGACAGAAAGTAGGATTCTGATTTTCGGTCGAGACTGGGCAATGGGCAACAAGGGTGTGCTCTGTGTCTCGGATGACGCTGTTGGTATAGATTCACTGAGCAGTGATGTTGCGGCTGCGGTTACTGTCTTCTGTGATTGTGTAATCTCTTCTTCAGACCACACAATCCTGCCCTCCATCCCGCCATCTACTGAGATGCATTGCCCCGAAATATGCCCAGCTGCTCGGTGGGAAGCTAGGAACACTGCTGCTCTTGCAACATCTGTTGGTTGCGCAATCTTTCTAAGCGGGACACTGTTTAATATTAGCACGTGGTTCATGGCTGCGCAGACAGAGACACGTACGTAGCTTGTGCCTCTCTCCACATCTCTTTGGGATCGTCCAGCCGACCCTCGATTAACTTAGTGTCCACCCATCCTGGTGCTACAGCATTGATCCTTGCCTTGCCATTCAATCTGACAATCTCATTCTTGACGGTTCTGACGAGGCCATACTGCAGTCCAGCTTTACCGGATGCGTACTCTACATGCCCAGCTTGGCCAAAGACACCACACTCCGATCCAGTTACTATAATACTGACGTTATGCAGCTCTGTCCCTGTACTGGTTTGACAAGATTCGACGCTCCTCAAGAAATGCTTGATTGTCAGGTAGGTGCCTCGAACGTTGACAGCATATGTACGATCCCACAGCTCGATTGGCATGTTCCATATTGGATAGTCTTTCGATTCGTCTGTAATACCAGCGTTGGCGCAGAGTATATGGATTGGCCCAAATACTGCAACAGCTTCCTGGAAGGAGCCAGATATGGACGTCTCGTCGCTGATGTCGCCCTGCAGGAAGTGTAGGCTTGGATTGGCAGTAGAAGCCAGAGAATTCGGCCTCAGATCATGCGCCGATACCTTGCATCCTTGCTCAAGGAATTCTTGCACGATTGCGCTGCCAATGCCTCCCGCAGCACCTGTGATAAAAACGTGCAGGCCGTCAATCTGAAGGAAAGATGTCATTTTGTGTTCCTAGGTTTCATTTGGAGGGTTCAATGTCTTTTGGGCAGTGGAGAGCATACGGCTCTTCGCATAACGAGGCACGGAAGTGTCCCTGTTTCCATGCTGTGTTGTGATAGGCGGCTTCGATCAGGCAGATAAGACTGAATCTTGGTCTCAGTGGATCACAAACGGGCAGCGACTAGCAGATGTAAGAGTTCAACTTAGGCTGGATGTGGTGACTAGTCAAGGCTTGAAGTCGAAGTAGTCCTGAAAGACATGAGATCACTCCACCGGTGGTCGCAGACCTCCTAGGAATGATACGAGGGTATCCACGATTCCGCACCAAACAACGCGCGTATGACACAAGCTTACCCCGCATGCCAGCCGTCTTGCCCTTTGCCCTCCAAGTCGAAGACGCAAGTTGGAGGCACAGACACGCCATCACCGCGCCCCTTGCCCCTCCAACTTTCCTCTAACGGCAGGCGTACTCAGCCAGGCCTCAAAATCCATCGAACACTGCGGCATCGAAGGGCAAATCTGGCGCAATAATGGGATGCATGCGACCAATAACTGTTCGCCAGCGTTGCTGGCTGTGGGCGATGGCGCAAGGGTAAGCCAATCAGCAGGGACGATGTGTAGGACCGATTAGTTGTGCAAGGCGTCGGCGTGGAGGCGTAGGAAGCAGCTCCTTTCCGATGACTTGGGTATGCTATGAACCAATCTTGTGTTGTCGGATACTGTCCATATTGACATTCTTGACTTTGAACGAATTACGAGGCTGATGTTGCTGGCTTCACGTCGGATTCAATAGGCAGTCGACGCAAGTGTCTGAGCGCGCCGGCGGCATGGTCGGCCCGTGTGAGAAGCCGAGCTACATTTTCTTCGTTCTGCTTTTTGCGCTCCTCACCAAACACCAGCGAAACAATTCGCATTCACATCAGTAATGAGCAGCTTCATGTCAGCCATCTCAGCGCTTTTGTTATGTAGATTGGCTCTTTCGAAGACTCGGCGATATGATACTCTCCACGATCACGAGTTCAATTTGTAGCCTACAGCGAGCCCAACGACCTGCCAAGGTCATCCCACTCGTGTTGCAGTGTCTGAGCGAAAGCCAGGACGACTTTGCGTCTAAAGCATTGGGAGACATTCTCGTGATATAACATGTTTTTATATTTCTATGTTGCTGTGATGCTCACGTTGTGGCGCGAAAACTTCCTACTCACGAGCTAGAGCTCCTTCTTTTCTCCAGTGCCTGGCGCAGGCTGTTGGTCTGCCTTGAAAGCCAGAGGCTCCTTCTCTTGTCGCTTCGCTGTTGGTGTAGGCTTCTTGGTTGCCAGCACCCAAATGGCTGCGAGCGCCTCAGATGCTAACGCAATGATGGCTGCGCAAGCAGCAGTCCACACCTGAATGCTGATGCTGCCCAAGGGTGCGCGTGGGAAGCTCAAGATCCATTCCACGTAATAAGGCACCCAGCCGGCTGGCAGCCAGAACATGGGCGACTTAGAGAACCAAAATTGTAGGACGAAGCGGAGGCCTTGTGTACCGAGGAAGCGCAAGGTCTTAACGGCGGAGTTGAAGGTCGTTTGATGGGTGCGCAGAGAGCCATCTGTTTACTTCCAGTCAGTATAAAGAGCGTGATATAGAGTCGCGGACAGTACTGACCCAGCTTCTGATACTCGGCCACGGCTTTGTTGTGCTGTCGATCGAGCTTCGCCCATTTCCCAAAATTGTCTTGCGCCGATGTGTTCCCAAGTTCACGCTTCAGCTGCACGATCTCTTTCTTGAGTGCCTGGCATCTTCGCGCATTTCCTGAAGTTGGTGTAGGTAGCTTGTTGTAAAGAACCCATAGCTAGTACAGTGTCAGCACATCACGGTACTTCGAGAGCAGAATAGAAGCCTTACCAGTTCATCGATAGTGCTTGCTCCCACAGTATTGATCAAATGGAGAACGAATTGCAGGATAAAGACTACCAGTAGAAGAGACGGCATGGCTGTGGATGTCTGGGTTTCGTTGCGTGGGAGTAGCCTCAGCACATACTTTGTGTTTGGTGTTGAAGGTGGAGGGGCCACGTTATGTCATCAGCACGGGTGGAATTGGTAGCGGCCCGGGTGGGCCCTTTACGCTTAGCTCTTTCCTCCCATGTCCGAGGTCTAGACAGCCATCATTCCTGAAATAATATATATAAAACGATCCTACGCACATTGCATTCGGTGAACTGACAGCCTTTGAGTTTGAGGCTTTCACATTCACAATGGCTGACAGCAACCTTTCCCTGCGTGAGCAACAACAGCACATATACGAGTCTTTGAGCCGCTACTTCGAAGAGAATGAAAACGAACTTATCGAAATCGAAATCCTGCCTCCTGCAATTCAGCCTCCAGATGGAGTTTTGATGCAAGATGGCTCAAGCTTGGGAATACAGAAGAAAACGCTTGCCTTGGCGTTTCTGGCAGCGCGGCAGATCTTCTTCGACAATAAATCCAACAGTGAAGTTGATCCAAAGGTACAAAAAGCTAGATGCAGGATGTAATGCTGACAGCCTTGTCCACAAAATTTTCAACAGCCTTGCTGACCCACACGTCAGGCTCTCCAAGCAACCAAAACCATGTTACTGTTCGACCCGGAACACCTGACGGCCGCAAACTTCCGCAAGCGCAGACTGCTTGCATTGCGTGATGCAGGTGACGCGCTCGAGTTCCACAAAGGTTTACACACAGAGCTCCGTTTCTTCGATAGCATCTTGACTTCCCCGCTGCACCGACAGACCAAATCGCCGACTCTGTGGTATCATCGATCGTGGCTGCTACGCCTGATAGCTCCTCTGGAACTGAGACATGCGTCCGGCAAACGAATCGCTACCCTTATATCTGCCTCACTCGATTCCGTGTGCAAATCTGGAGACCGGCATCCAGGCAACTATTACGCGTGGCTATATGCTCGTCGACAGGTGCTTGCTCTCGCCTATTTCGTCGCGGATGTAGATGCACCTTTTCCATTCGACTGGGTCGTGTCTGCATTCTCCGACAAAGTGTGTACCTGGTGTTTCAAGCATCCTAGCGATATTTCAGGCTGGTCGTTCCTCCTCTTCCTGCTCGCACGACTCGATCCTGTCGAAGAGCGTGATATAATCGTGGATAAGGTCTTGCAGTACGCCAACAAAGTAAGGTCCGAAAATGAGTCTCTCTGGGTCTTCGTCCGTAATGCTCTGACGCAGCCTATTCCTTATGAGAACCATGGAGCACTTCTACAAACGCTTCAGGATAGCGTCGATGGTTCGAACGTAGCAGGCCCCGAGTCAGCGTATTCAAAGTACGTGAAACACAGTTTGCTGTGGATTGACACTGTTGGCAGGTGGAAAAATCTTTCTTGAATCGGCCGCGACCTTGTTGTTTGCACGCTTCTCAACCTTTGCTGCTACGCCCAAACAGCTTCCGGCGAAGTTGGTCTAGGAAAGATGGTTCTGCCCTGATGTCTCGAGGTTGCCCTGGCAGGGTACCTTTACGTCGTTCGTTTGACGTCCAAAACTTCATTCCATGAATACTAGGAGTTCGAGAGACTGGCGGTAGAACAATACTCTCACCATCAGATTCCGAAGAGCTCAGCCTGCGCATATCGCGCACCACATACGAAGCCGACTCAGTCGATGTAAGTGCCGGTGCCGTGCGTGCTTTTTGCACCTCTGGAACCGGTACCTGCGGACCAGGCTCGTATAGTGTGAGGATCTTTCCCTTGGCGATCATGCGCACTGTAGACTCCCAATCGAGTCGAAAGTGGGACATCCTTGGGTCGTTGAGGTTTGCATATGGTTTCAACAGGGTCCAGTCGATCTTGTAAACATGTCGGATGTTGACATACGAATCCCATCGTAGAGTGGCGCCGTCGGCCAGCGCGAGCGTTGGGAAGCGTTTTTTGGCCTTCTTCGAATGTGCATCGGGGTGTTCGGGGCTGGGTGAGATCGGCAGATACCAGGAACGTCGACTAGTGTGAAATTCGTTCGACTTGGGATAGAGTTGGTCGAGCTTCTTACCGTGCAGAGACGTAATCTAGAGGAAGTCAGTGCCACATCGTACTGTGCTATCGGTCGACTCACGAGGTGGAAATGTACAACTTGTTCATCGTCTAGTGGTCTTGATACAACCACCACTGGATGATTGTAGATGCCGTCTTCGACAGCGCCTTTCCCATGTGCTCTCCTCACTGCCCGCTCAGGCAGATCCTCTACTGAAGGCAACCACATGATCCGGCCCTGCGCGATTTCGACATCGTCTATTCTCTTCCCAACCTGCTCCGTCTGCGCTCTCTGCAACACAGTTGGCGCAAGCAAATGCTTCGGTACACACTCCATGCACGCGCCCGAGTAATACTCTGCAGCCGCCATGTTCATCGATATACACGCCAGTCAACCTACCAGCCCCTCGCGACACCTTATACCTTTACCCAACCATGCCGTGCAAACTCTAAAACGGACCGATGCCACCATAGACACGGGACCGCGCGCACAGTCATGCTTTGCGCCTGACAGTTCGGTACCTAATGCATGTTGTCGTTGCAGCCTGAGCCACGCAGTCCAGCTGCCATGATCCCAACAAGGTCCAAGGATCACGTCGAGAGCCGCCGTTTGAACGACTTAGCGGCACCGACATCACGCTATCTCACTTCTGTACCTGGTCTGTGTAGGGGTTAGGATTTGGAAAAGGAATGAAAGCATTGGATTGGAGGCTGTGTTTTGGTAAGTCCGCGAAGACCGACATAGGGGGTGAGATTTAGCCAATCAGATCGGCTGTGCCACTTGTGGCGTGCTCCGTGTGGCTGTGTCCTGACGAATCTCGAGGCTATGGAAAATTACTCCTTGTGGGAGCGCTTGCGGACGAAAGGATTTTTGACGACCGTTAGACGAGAACCTTTGCTGAGAATACCAGACTGGTTTTCAGTGCCGAGAAGTAACGGTTTGCACTCGATCTTTACGGGTTCATACTTGATCTAGAGTTCCGTGATTCACTCTACAACACAACCTCGACTCCGTCTTGCAGGTTGGCTGATTACCACCGGACTAAAGAAGACCTCCTTCGGTATATGCGGTTTGTTGTACTAGTGGTGGCGATCTTTTCGCGATCCCCGAGGGTATGTAAGATATGCAGGCCTCCTTGACACACCTTGAATCGGATTTCTTCCCGACCATGCTGTGAAGGCCCGAGCTTGTAGGTACATACACAGCGAACGCTCCTTCCCTTTTGATACAAAGTCTTCATACTGTCCCAGCTGACATTCGCGGCTGCTTTTGCACACTGCAAATGTCGCGACAAGCTCTAGACCACGCATAGCCCCAAGCTGAACCAATTCGCGAATGTTGACATCTGAATGCAGCGTCTTGAAGCTCTTGTGCCTGATAAGTGTCTCACTCGACATCCCTCCTCATCATCTCCATATTCCACTGACTCTCTCTCCTAGCCCTACAGCCATCATGCTTAAGCGCTTGCTTCCGCTCCTCTCCCTGCCGGCAGTTTTCGAGCTTGCCCGCACTCTCGACCGCATCCGCGGCTCAACAGCTCTCAGTTCAAGTTTGTATAAGTCTACTCTGGCACCAAGCCCCTGGAAGTGTCGTACTGGGCGCGCAACGTGCTCGTCCCATAAGTCATTCCTAACCGCTTCGTCGTTGGGCCCGTAACTCTTTTGAAGAGGGTGTTTGAATCGATCCGCAGCTGCATGGTCGTGCCATTGGAAGATCATGATCAGGGACTCATCGTCTGTCTTTTGCCAATCCTCGTCCTCGTCTTCGGAAAAATAAAGTGACATATTCTTCTCGTCTGAATTTGTGCTCATTAGTTTTGGTGGTGGATGTGTACTGCTTGATCCAAGGGAGCTAGAGCGCGATATCGAGCCATCAAGCGGCAGCTCCGCCCATGCCCAAAAGTCTTTGATCAGATCGCCTGGGCGACTGAAAGCTGCTGACGCTGTGTTCTGCATCTGTGAGGACAGAGACGAGCGCTTAGGCTCCCAGCCGAAGTGCTTGCCGATTGCTGCAGCGATGCCGGAAGTAGGCGCTCTCAGCGCCATAATCTCGCAAGGTATCCTCTGATCTGGTGATGATGTAGCGAGTGATAGAACGGAATAGTCTAGGTAGACATGTTGTATGCTTGGCTGGCGTGCAAGGCAAGCGAGAACCTCATTGTAGATGGGCGATGTTGCGTGTGAACACGTCTCACTCGCTGTCGTGATGATGAAGGCAGTCCTGGGATCTGACAAACATGGAGACCATGACGTGAATGCCGAAGGATGTGATGATGAGTCGGCTGCATCAATGATGTCGTTCAGTAAGATGTTCAAGGCGGCGTAAGCTCTCGTATGGTGTGAGACATCCTCCTTGAAGGTGAGTGCAACAAGGCACAAATTAACAAGCGAAGGCGCTGATTGCGAAGTGTGAACGGCGTGATTGCGGTGATCGCAGGTCCTGCAGCACGATGTTGATGGCATAACGATGACCAATGTGTGGTGCCGAACAGTGCAAAAGTGCGGAGCTCAATCGAGAAGAAAATCCGTTTATGTCTCACACTGTTAGAGCAGAACGTTCAATGCCCTTCTCCGCGTCAGTTGAGCAGGGATTTTGTTATTCTTTGACTCGGAAATTGAAGATCGTAATTGCGGCTCTGAAGGTTTTCGGTGGGCCGAGCAAGCCGAGTGAGGCTGTAAACCGGATATCAGAACAAGGAAAGCGAGTGACAGGTGCAGCGCGACAAATTTGGTACGGACTGAGTGAAAAGGACTTCTAACGTTGAATCAACATGAAGAGGGCTTTCTGACACCGCTGGCAATTCTGTATATGAAGTAGAAGACACGCGCGACAGTGCCGGATGCAGTTAGCACGACCACCTACTCAGCCACCCACTCTGCGTGCATGCTCTGTTGCCTCTGAATCGATAGGCACGGATGCGTAAGGTATATTTAGCAACCTCGGACGGCAATGGTTTGCCATTGCGACTGAGGTATGCGGGGGAGCAATTGCGAACCCGCAATAAGTCTTGCGCGGTCTTCGTCATTCTGTGGTGGCACCTGATCGAGGCGTCGTACGCAAGTGAGCGGCAACACAGCAGGGGGACTTAGTTGTTGGATATGAGATCATCGAGCTAAAAACCACTGCGGACCTCTGGGATGGTGTGAGCGATTAACATAGTCACAGCTGGGAAGCCTTACACGCAAGGTGGAGATTGCTGTGGGAGAGTCGAGGAAGCCTTGTCGAGGCGAGCTTCGACCACGCTAGACTGTGAGGGGTACCCGGTACGTTAACGATCAGCCATCCTTTTCCAACATCCCACCATACTGCAGTTGCGCACCAACTCGCTCTAAGAATTTGATTCAATTCGGACTATTAGTCGCTACGTGCGATAAGTACGACGGCATTCTGGTTCCTGCAACAGACGTGAAGAGCACTATAGCACACAAGCTAATTGCCCAAAACTTCTGTCGCTTCATCTTTCCAGGCCAAGTGAACAGCATCGCATTCACGTGCAGTTACTGTCTGACCACAAGGAAGCCTATTCTCATAACATTGATCAAACTCGTCCGTGTGATCACACCACACAGACGTAGCGGTGCCCTCAGAGTGGTATTTACACTGAGGTGTCCACTGAACATGTTCCACATGTTGAACAAGCACGACTTTGGCGGTACAGCTAATAGTGCTATACCTGCGACACGCATTGGTTTTTGTGACCATGGAGGTCGATTACGAGATAGGGGAACCTCATCGACCGATAATCTCGCTATTGATCACCTGAATGTTTCTTCAATGGCCTCAAGCATCGTCATATAAGGTGGGAGTAAATCTGGAACGAGTGCGAGTTACAGACACAGGTTCGAGACTGCTCGGAGAGAGACAAGAGAAGTGGTTTAGATTGAAAGAAAGATTAAAATAAATAGTATTCATGTCTCGTGAGCTCGAGCACTTCAAGCTCTTGCGGACCTAATTGTTCCTCCACCGAATTCCATAACGTGTACTCCGAACACTTGGTAGACGTAAACCTACATCACCTTACCATCAGCAGCACTGAACCTTGACCTCAGACTTTCGGGGCACCGCCATGCTTAGAGCCGAACACATCGTCCATGAAGCCATTCCAGATCTGTCTCGCCATACCCTCGACCTTTTCGACAGGCTTCTGCAGTTTGGTTGCAACCTGCGCAGCCATGCCCTGGAAATCGATGTGGTTGCCCTCAGTCATGTCAGACATGGCGGACGGGGCGTGAATGTGCGTGCCGTCGGCAGCGACGGTGTAGATGGTCGGTTGCATGACCTGCTTAATCAGTCCAAAGCTCTCGTATCAAGCAGTGGGCAGAAGTACCGGCTGTTCAGCCTCAGCGGCAGCAGCCTGTGTCGCTGAAGACGTAGCAGTCGACAGAATGATGGGCACACGAATTTGGGTAGGTGTGGTCTTCGCATCCGGGTCAAAGTCCGGGACGTACATGAAGTCGATGGTGGAGGTATCGTTGACGGCCTTTAGGCTCCGACTTGTGTTGAAGTGACGCATAACATTGCCAGTCTCGTGGGTCCAAGCCGCGGCCTCAGACGAGGGCAGCTTCGGGCCCAACGAGCCGAACGTTGGCTTGTCTGAAGTAAGGAGCGACGAGGAGCTAGTCGCTCCGGTCATGTGCAGGCTGCGGCTCTGGGTTTTGAGCAGACGAGGGCCTTGTGTCTTGAGAAGACGAGGTCCTTCCGTCTTGAGCAGGCGTGGGCCCTGTGTGCGGAGAAGGCGGGGACCCTCAGTGTGGATGCTGCGGAGTTGAGTCTTGAGCAAGCGTGGGCCCTCAGCATTGCGGAGCAGACGTGGGCCTTCTGTCCTGAGGAGACGAGGACCCTGGGTGTCAAGAAGGCGAGGGCCTTGTGTGCGGAGAAGACGTGGACCAGACATGATGTTAGAAGTAGGGGCGCCGGTGTGGTGTAAGGTGTGAGAAGAGTAGGAGGGGAGGCAGGAGCAGACAAGCCCAGCGATTAAGTAGAGATTACAAGTTGTAGTAGCACCAGATGGCTGGAATGTCGCGCACGTCAGATAGGTGAAGTTCGGCGAGGCTCGGAACCTTGTTCAAGTGAATTCGGGGGAGAGGAGGAATGGTTGATCGAGCAGTGACGAGGGGACCTCGGGGTTTTGAGCGTCACCTCGCGACTCTAGCCTTCCCTGGGTCCTTCCTCTGAGTAGGCGGTCAACACGCTGGCGTGAGATACGAACTGCGTATCACTCGCACTAAACGTTCATAAAACGCGCAACAGCAATTGGTGTGATTTGCAGTCCTGGACACAGCATGCGAGTTGGTCCTCAACATGGATGCGCAGGGAGCTTTGGCCCGCTGAAACCGCCCGTCTACGCTGGAATGGGCTTACTGCTGCACCCGGGCCAATGGTAGGGATCCACTCTCCAGCTAAAGATGGCACCCCGCACTTTCATCGTTGTGATGCGTTCGGAACACCTGAGTCTCACGCGGGCGTATTCGAGACTCTGAATGGTTTGGTTTGGCAGGTCTGGCATCGTGCCTGCTCGCACACGTTGCCCGGCTCACTGCAGCAACGGGCAACAAAGTCGGTGTGCATGGCGATCAGCTCTGTTGACCTTGCGCACGTACAATGCCACAAGGGTTTCTCACGAATCGCATCATCTCATCTGGCCGCCGTGAGTATGGTCGGGAATGTGTGTACGCTCCCGCGGGTGCTGTGCCTGGAGATCGGCTCTCCGCCGAAGCACCGCTCGCCTCATTCAAACACAACGGATGCGGTTGCGATAAGAAGTTGCCAATCACGACACTCGATCAAGCTGGATGATAAGGGCGTGCTACTGGTGGCAGACTGTCGTCATGCGGTCCTCAGAGTGATGACTGCGTTCTTCACAGCGATAACAGGCAGCTCAATCAACAGCTGGATGATTGCACAATGATGGCAAGTTCCCGCGGCAGCCAGATGATACGCAAGGCTGCTCCCGCGGGAGTGCCACGGCAGCATTCGCAAAGTTTGCTCAATCAGGTCTGGCAGCTGGGCAGTGTCAGGAACGAGGCTGGGCAGGGGCCGTATTGGGGCCTAGCTTGCAGAACAGCAAACCAGTCACAGGGGTCACATGATGGATTCCGCAACAAGAGCAAGTTAGAAAATGGAAGACTAGTGGCCGGCATGCTAGATCTCTGACCCGGTCCACATCTGTATACCTTGGATTCAGTGGATTGCCGGGCGACACACCTCCACTTATGGCAAGATGCGCGATAAGAGGCGAGCATTAAGGGGGCCAAATTGAATTTTACTTTATCTATAGACTAATCCATTTCGCCTCCATCAATGTCTCTCAAGGCGGATGAGTATTCAGACAGGCCTGGTGGTCTAGTGGTATGATTGTCGCTTCGGGATTTTATGCCCAGATATCTTCGGTATCGTAGATTGTGACAGGCCCCGGGTTCGAATCCCGGCCAGGCCCTTTTTGCACCTTTCGTCCTACCTATCTCTCTTATCATTAAGAGTGTCCGTTGCACTGTTTACTTAAAGTAAGATCACTACTCTATACCATGTAGGTTGGATCTTCAGATTACTGCAGTAAACACAGTTGTTCGATTTTGCCTGCGCCGATGCTTGGAGGTTATGGCTTTGGCTGTGTCTCACACGAAGTCTACCCACTTCTGTAGTCCATAGTCTACAAACACCTGACCCCACACAAGGGAAATTCATCACTGCGCTTTGGAGACTCCGAACTTGTCATTTAGTTGCACGTAATATTGGTAACATCTGCTAACACATTTCACTTACAATACAGTTGCTTATAGGCCGAGACTGATGTTACTTTGCAATCTGGTATTGTTTGATTTAGGCACTAGATTTTGCGACACAATTTGCAATCATGGTCTTCTCGGTTTGTGGTGAGTGTACCCTAGCGTTAGGAATTGTAGGCTCAATTTTGATTCACTCTGTACTAAGACTATGAATCTAGGATTCTGTAACTTGCAGGTGGTGACTGAACTCAAGCTGAGCCAGGCTACTCGATGACGCACACTACGGACGGAGAGGTCAGTAAAATGCGGATAGTCACAATAAGCGACATGCGCTATCAACAATGCAGTGGCTGAAGGCGGCAAACATTTGCTCATATTATCAAATGACGATTGAAGATGAAGTGACAGAAAGGCATTGCAGGGTTCCAGTCAAGCCCTAGAGCGTGTGTGCTTGGCGGGCGGAAGTGTGTGTTCATCCCGCATTTTCCCCAGTCGCCAAGATGTTCCAAGACGGTCGATCTTCCTTCTTCAACGATGGATAATCTGGGGTTGGGTTGTTCCACCACTCAACGGTATCTTTTTCAGCCATGATACATCTTCATCTTGCTGCCAGATGCCACGACCCGGCTTGAGACGATGAGCATCAGCTCTGCAGCGACGATACCGACTGCATGGGCGGTCATGTAGCCTCTTCTCCCTACGCCCTGTGTGCGCCACATCGTGCTGTGCCGGAAGAATTGCAAGAGAGCTCCTGGATTGAAGAGGCTTCCGTTCTGAGCAGTATAAGTACCATACTCGGCGGTCCGATTCCAATGTAGCCAGAGGTTCTTCGGTCTTTCTCTCGTCTACTACTACCTACAGCCAAGATGAAGCTCGCGCTCATCTCCATTCTCTCCCTTGCGTTCGTAGCTACGGCTGCCCCCTCAGGAGCTGACTACGATCTGGTTGGTTTCGCCAAAAACAACCCAATTGGACCGACCACTGGTGGTGCTGGCAAGAAAAGCAAGACTGTAACAGTCTCTTCTGTCGATGCTCTTGTCTCAGCTGTTGCTGGTACGGAGCCAAAGATCATCTATGCTAAGGGTAACTTCAACTTGACGGCGCGCCTGCGACCTGGCAGCAACAAGGTACGTGATAAGTCTGACAACTACCCTCATGTCTTCTAACCTGGTCAGTCCATCATCGGCGTTGGAAAGGGTGCAGAGATCACCGGAGCAGGTATATCGATTGTTAATGCGACAAATGTCATCCTCCGCAACTTCGCTATCCGCAAGATTGTAAACAACGATGGCATTACCATCCAGAACAGCACTCGCGTCTGGATTGACCACAATGGTAAGGTCCTCCAGCTTTGATACCAAGGCCACTCGCTAATAAGTGGCAGAGTTCAGCTCTGAAATCTCTGTCGCGATTGGTCCCGATTACTACGATGGGCAACTGGACATCGTCCGAGCTTCGGACTGGATCACTGTCTCCTGGAACTACTTCCACGACCACTGGAAGAGCTCTCTGATTGGTAACAGCGACGCCCTGAGAGACGTCGACACTGGCCATCTTCACGTTACCTACCACCACAACTATTGGAGGAACTCTGGCACTCGAGGACCCGCTGGCCGCTTTGGTCATCAACACATCTACAACAACTTGTACCAGGACTTCCTGTACCAGGCTATTCACAGCCGAAGCGACAACCAGGTTCTCGTAGAGGGAAACGTGTTCACTGGTAACACAAGGGAGGCATTGAGCACCTACGGTCTTGTCGTTCCTGAGGACAGCCCCAACACCAGCCCTGACGGCGACTTCGAGATCGACGGATTTGCGAACCTTGGCGCAAGTAAGTATCCTGACACGCAAGATCCGAGATTGAAATCTGACCGATTCGCAGAGAACGACTTTGGCAAAGCCCGCGTGAACATTACCCAAGTCGGCAACTTCACGAAGGCTCCTTACAAGTACAAGCTTACTTCGCTCAAGGACGTCACCAAAGTTGTCAAGCAGGGTGCCGGTATTGGAAAGATTTAGAACAGTCCTGTCTCGCTACACTCGGAGTGAAGGCGGTAGAAGGCGTTGCAAAATCCGTTGCCCACGGTTCACAGTTTTCTAGATCTGGTTAAACCAGTTACAATCTGAGCGACACAAGCGATCTTAATCAGGCGTTTGCTTTCATTGTGATCCATCATTACATAATTGGAGCATTTGTAACAGCCTTTCTTTTTTGCTGGGTTCAAGGTGCTGTATGTTTACAACAAACCCTCGTCAGAGCAAGAAAAGTCATCAAGCCTTTTATAAGAACCGTCCGACATAGTTGGGGTGCAAACGAGGCCAAGAGAGCTGTGTCAAAGTACGGTGAGGATTATAAGGATGGTAACACTATATAGAGTCCACTATCCGGACTCGCATTCGAAATGATCCATGAAACTACTTTCGCGATCAACTCAAGTCGAATCAAAGGTAGCCTATGGTGATGCTTTACAGCTTGCAACCTGAACAGCTATTGTTACATTTCTCGTATCCGGACGGCTAGGTCCACTCAATAGGGGGTTCTCAGTAAGGCCACCAGTGAGGCTCATCTCGGCGACTATACAGATCAAGCTTGGCCCCACCGTACACTAATCTCATCACAGTTTGATGCGAACTTTGCTAACAGCTGAATTTTGTTCAATGCTCAAAGCTGGCGGTGATCTTTGTTAAGACAGATCCTGCAAACCTGTACAGAAGCACCTTCCTGCCACAAACGAATCAAAAATTTGCGTACAGACAAGACCAAATTAACTTTGGCAACATCATTAGGCACCCGTAGTAGGCTTTACTGTGTATCTTTGGAAGCTGGAACAGTCCGAGACACTGTACACGCATCTACCATGGCTTCTTTCCAACATGGCAGAGTACTGCACCTCTCCACCCTTACGGTACCAGCTACAACAAGTCCAACGACAACCTACCCGTTCACATACACCACCGCTAGTGGCGTAGCAAGCCCACTACCATTCGTGCAGCCTTCTGTCTCACCGACCTACGCACCATTTGCTGCCCGGAAAGAATGTTGTAACCGCTGGTCACAGTATCAGGATCCCGTCAGTCAAAACGCATCATGCGCTATCAGCAATGCGGCTTGCGACAACCCGCACGCCTTTTGGGATCTACACGCGTGTTGCAATGGTGCTGAGGTGAAAGAAGCTGGGACCAGTGGATCGGGCGAACTCAATGGTTGCCAGGCGACCTGCGACCCGATGGGGCAGTCGTGGCAGGACTTGATGGGGTGTTTAGAGAAGAGAGCGAACGCGGTGGTGTGCAAGCCGGATGACAGCGAGATTGAGAACAGGAATAGCAAGCCTGTAGCGAGTATGTCTGGCCCAGCGACAGCAACGATCAGTTCAACTGCCGCTAGTACAGCTGAATGCTGGGTGACGGATTCAAGTGCGTTATTGTCTCCTTCATGCGTTCCTACGCTTGTGGACTCCACAGCGAACGACAATGAGACTCATCGCGGAGCAGCTAGTAGGGCAAATGCTACATGGGTAGGAGTTTCCAAAACAGGGGTGGCCGTCATGATGATGGCGTGGATAGCTGGAACGTTTTTGTGATGACAAGTGGACTAGCATTGGTCCAGTATCATCTTTACAGCCTCTTGTAGTAGCTACGGATACGTGATATGTAATTTAGTGGGCAGACAGGCTTAATGCTTTCTCAGCAGTTCTGTTGCGGTAACTCCGTGTTAGCAATGATGATACCTCAGTTTCGTTGCACGTCCCAGCAGTGGTTGCCATCTCTGTTCTCTCATAGTTTGAATTCAATGTTCGAGACGTCCAACATCCCTTCATCATCTGATCCGCTATCATTGCACGGCCGCGAGCGTGGCATCTACCATACTTTTAAGCGCTTCAATCGCATCTGTGTTTCTCCATGCACTCCAATCGTGGTTTAACAAACCCCAGGTCTCCTCGTAGTCCTGAGTACCGCTGCGGATGTAGTAGCTCCCACCAAGCGCCCACACCATCCAACCTGACTTCCACTGAGGCATCAACTTGCGCAGACATGTCGCGTAAACGCCATTATAGCTACTATCAGCTTGTGTGAATCCAAACTCCGTCAGAAGTACAGGCATCTTGTTTACAGCCTTTTCACCGGTCGCACGGAAACCGTTGTTCCATAGACCGCCTTCAATGTCGCCGCAGTTTGTAGCAGAGTTCTGGTAATTATGCATCTCAAGAACGAGTTTGTCGGCGTACTTGAAATCGGTAAGGAGGAACTTCTTGCCATTACCTAGATCATCGGCCCAGGGAATGGGTTGAAGTGTTGTATCGAAGTTGAGACCGGACAAGAATATCAGGATGTCTGGGTTTGCGGCATTGACGACATCGGCAGCGGCAGTGTTTTGCTCGTACCAGGTTGGCCAGTCGTATGGAAGGGAGGAGCCTGCATTGTCCGGCTTGCGAAATTCGTTGCGAAGGCCGATTGAGACCATGTTAGGCCATTGCTTGCTCTGAGGCCCTTGATTAGTATGCTTTCTGGATTGCGTGAGCGAGAAACTTTACATGCTCAGCCATGTATTGAAGACCACGCTTCCATTTAGCGACGTCGAAATCAGCGTCACCAAACCACGCGTTGCCGTCGTTGGTGGAACAGCACCACTTTCCTTTTGACATGTGGTTGTCCAAGTGAACATAGATCTGTTGCTTCTCGAGCTCAGTAGCGATAGCGTCGTAGACCTTGAGAAGAGTCAGTGATTCTTTGAGTATGTGTTATGCATGTTTGAGTACCTGAAGCCTGGTGGTTGAAGGCCCGAATTGTGGGTTGTGTTTGATCACTCGCTGGTATACAGCAGTGCCATTTGTGTCACCCAATGCCTTCCTGAAGGCGTCTTGAATGGTGACATCTCCTCCATTGTCTTTAATGTCGTCAATCATCTCGATGGCGAAAGTTAATCTGACCGAGTTCATGTTCAGACTTTTGATATTTGACGCGATTGATGCGATGCTCTGGTACTGAAGTCCCTCAGGAATCATCACTTCACCAGCACCAGGCCAGTTGGCGCCCACGTAGGTGAAGTTCTCGCCGGTAGAGTCGTGAACCCATTGACCTGAGGTCACAAAGGGTACGTTAGGGAATGCGGAAACAATTGCAGGGAGGGCTACAACGCATAGAGAGCTGAAGAAGTGCATCTTGCGCAGCGGGCAATACGCTGATTGTGGTCTCTCAATGCTGTATGTGCTTTGGTATATATACCTCACCTTGTTGCTGTGGCATAGATCATCAGTCGGCCATCTTGTGATTAATGACATAGTGTCCGCTCCGGTTTCCATTCAAGGAAACATATCCAATAACTTAAACGGAGCGGAGAGTGAAGCTTCGAACAAAAACTGACCATCTTATAGTGCCGAGCGGTCCGCCGAGGTGTTTTTATCCTGTTTCGTCCCTTGGCTACTCCTCTCTTAGGTTGTCATGGAGAGCTCAATTGCTCTAATTGGCGGCCAGTTGAAGTCATGGAGTGGACTTCGTATGCAGTCAGTTGTGGGGAACCTTGGAAACCTTGAAGATCATCGCCCGGCTTATCTCAATAGGGCAGTTGCCGACAACAAAGTTATAGAATTCGGCACTTGTAGTCACGTTCGTGTGGAGCCGTCAATGAACTCGGCTCGTCATGCGCGTGGTCCCGGGCATCGGGGAATCTGGAGGTCGGCGCTGGCCCGAGGCTAGCGGTACCGGTAATCCTGGAATGAGCACACCCCGCATGATGAAGGACGATGCTTTTAGTCCATTATATAGCAGCAACATAACTTCCTACTATAGCGTGGCGGCGATGGCGGCAGCACAACTTCCTACTATAGCGATGGCGGCAGCACAACTTCCTACTATAGCGATGGCGGCAGCACGGCTTCCTACTATAGCGATGGCGGCAGCACGACTTCCTACTATAGCGATAGCGGCAGCACGGCTTCCTACTATAGCGATGGCGGCAGCACAGCTTCCTACTATAGCATGGCGGCGATGGCGGCAGCACGACTTCCTACTATAGCGATGGCGGCAACACGACTCCCTAATATAGCATGGCGTCGGTTGCGGCATGTAATCGACTGTCTTGACAGTGGAGAGTCTAAGGAGACTAGTAGTAAGGACAACATTGCGGACGACACTGAATGTGCGTCTGAACCTACGCTGGCTGTAGTGTTGTAAAATCGAGCAGAGAAAACATTCGTCCGGAGTAGACCTAGGGTCCCGAGTGTTTTGGTCAAGGCTAAGCTCTGGTGGTTCTGAAACCGCATGTTTCGGATTCGTATCAAGCTTTCAGATACTGATCATCGCAACAAACAAGGCGCTAGCACTCGGAGCTTTCCATACCGGACGGGGTTCACGAAACAAGAGCGACATCAACCGAGTTTCCACTCCGAAAGAAGGCAAACGAACGACGCTCACTGAGCCAGAATGAGAGCGTTTGCGGAGACACGTTTAGCTACCATCAGTCTGCAATATCGAATTAATATTGATAGAATATCCAGCTTCTATATGCATGATCTCTGTGCTCTTCTACCAAACCCAAATGCTTCTATCTCTTTCATTACAGCCATCGCAACCTTCACCGACAACCTCAACCTCTTAGTTTCCCTTTCCCTTTCCGCCGAGCAGAGCAGCAAGGCCTCCAGCGGCGCCGCCAGCCGCAGCACCGCCGGCCTTCTTGCCACCCTTCTTGCCTTTGGCAGCAGTCGCAGCAGTCGCAGCATCACCGGCCTGGGCACCAAGGACGTTCTTGGGGTTAGTACCGGCCTTGTTGTTGACGACGGATCCACCGGACATGCCACCCTTGGGAGAGACGTTGTTGTTGGCCTGTGCAGCCTTGTTCTGGTACTGGGTGACAGCGTTGCCGTTGGGAGGGTTGATGACCATGACCATGCCTTGCTGGCAATGCTGAGCCTGGGAGCAGTAGATGTACATGGGCTGGGTATCGGTGATGGGAACCATGAACATGGGCGTGTTGCCGGCTTGACGGTTGTTGTTCTTGTTCTTGCCGCCAGCATTGCCGCCGCCGCCGCCGTTGGGGCTACCGTTGGGGTTGCCGGGAATGGGCTGGAAGTCGGAGAAGATGGCATTCTTCTCGGGCTGGCAAGGGTTGTTGGCAGTTGATGAAGCAACAGAGTGGTTCTGGTACAAGTTAGTCATGTTGAGGTAACACCGGTGATGTTGATGCCTTACCTGAGCAACGAAGTTGAAGGCAACCATGTCTCCAGGCTGAGCAGTAACCGAGTTAGGGGTGAACTGGAACTTGTTGTTGGCTGCGACGGTGACCACCATTGTGGCAGCGGAAGCGGTCATGGCCTGGGCAAGCCCGGCAGCGAGGATAGTGGAGAAAAGCATCTTGAAGGGTGTTGTGGCTGAGATTAGATAATTCAAAAGTAGTTGAGTGGACAGTCGCAGACTGGAGAATTAGAAGAAAGGTATTAGGTGGTGGAATAGGAAGTTGATGCGAATGACCTGCAATTCTGATCCTCAGGAAGACGCCGCCCCACGACCAAGATATATAGTCCACTGGATGCGCATGAGCAAAGGGGTCTCCCGGCAACGACTGTAAAGCCATAGAAGAAAAGCGGAGCTTGATGCTGACCGCAAACGCACTTCTTGCCCGCGAGACAGCTACAGAGGATGTTCAGACGTCTGGACGCAGTCGTCTGGTGAGAGTTTCGTGCCGAGTCTCATGCCCAGTCGCCTCCGGTTTGGAAGCATCAAGTAGTGGACCGTGTAAACAGCCGATGAAGCCACTGGAGGGATGCGAAAGCCACCGTGCACCCCACTCGAATGCTTAATTTTGGCCAAGCATTGAACTCTACGCTTGTATCGTGTTGCATGGTGGGTCGGGTATGAGGATCCGAGGCGATCTGCGACCTTTCGGGTACGATCTTGGTGTTTCATATGGGCACTGACTCGCAAAACACGCTGGTACCCACTGTTGTAAACGCCTGAGGAACACATTCGAAGGCCTGAGGAACGCAACAAAGATTCGAGGAAACAACCATGATCGACAAAGCCAAGAGAACACCCGACGCCTTCGCACATTATATGGACGGAAGCAATGCAATATAACGCCTCTCTAGTGTGTTGTGCGCCTCTTAAATATCGACTGAGTTATCGCGCAGCTCCGGACAGACTGTCACGAGCGATCGGCCTGAAATCGGTGCCTCCGGCTCTGGCTGTAGCCGTCTCTGTCGTGGCCGTGGTGGCGATGTAAGGCGCAAACGTGTTTCATATCGTGTCTGGCGTCGAAGGGTGCGAAGCGTGACAGACGTCCAAGAGTCGAGAGCCTTCCATCAACATCGTCCTCATAGCTGCTGCAGCATGTCTGCGTTTCTAATGTGTAATGTTGTTGGTTGAATGAACATTGTACGCAGAAAGCGTGGCTTTCGAATCAGAAACGAGGAGTTTGTGAAACCATGACGTCAGCAGCTTCACGCTTACTTCATAATAGCAGACGCCAACCATCATGCACCGGCGCGATATCGTTCACAAACCTTCTCGAAAGCCGGAACATTGGTCTCAACATGCTGCAGTTCCTGAAATGGACATTGGCGACAACATCTTCTCGCGGTCTGGAGATCTGTGCAAATCTTTCCTCGCAACATCAGCAGTAGGTGTGATACACAGGACAGACTCGGGGGCCAGAGAAGAGCCTCGGGCTGAGACATCCGACCCTCACACTCGATAAACGCTCGTTGGGTTGGTCAGACGCTTGTCGTGCAAGGTGAAGGATTCAAAACCTGGATAGCTCTGTGCTCACCGAAGTGCACCTATCGAGTTCTAGACATCAGCCCTGGAGTGGAGACGAGGATGACAATGCCTGAACGAATACCATGCCTTGCGTTAAGTCAATCAAGTACCTTTGCACACAATACCGACGGCCTACCCTCACTGTGCTCGCTGAGGCAGCAAAACTCCTGAATCGACATATGAGTCGGAAGCCCGACCGTCGAATGACATGCCACGAGCTCATCGACAACGATAGAACCAAAACACCAGCAGGATATTGTATCGCTTATCCATTCTCGGAGTCAGACATCCTACCGCATATGCAGGACATGGGTCTATTGCTGGCACACCCGAGAAAACACTACAGCAACGCATCTGATTGGCCTCGAAGCTGGACTCCGCGCAACGGCATCTCCAAAAGATCTCTAGTTGATTGGAGAATTCTTGGGCGGGATATGTCATATACAATGTCCATAGTCCCCGCATTGCTTACGACTTTCGTTCAAGAACTCAATCTTCGAAAAGTATGGCGCCCTCCAGCTCGCTGCAAGACAACGTCAAGCCCGTTATAGCACAGACCGGATTACTATTGCTTGTGTACTGGCTAGCATGGACAGTCTATAGTCGCACGTTCCATCCACTTGCCAAAGTCCCCGGGCCGATCTGGCCATCTCTATCGAGAACATGGCTCATGTATCGCATGTGCATTGGTGACTACCAAGTGGTCCAAGAAGCACTCCACAAGAAGTACATTTTGCGATGATTCCCAAGAAGGACGGCGCCCCTAACGATGCCTTAGATACGGGCCCCTCGTTCGCATCGCACCCAGCGAGCTCTCGTACTCCAACCCAGACGGTATCCCTGTTATTTACCGAATCAGCAATTCACTGGAGAAGACTGACTGGTACCACACGTTTAGAGGCGCCGGAATCAAATCCCAGATCGACTTGTTCACTATTACCAACGAGAAGAAGCACGCAGCTTACCGGCGTACTGTCGGTGGAGTATATTCGCTGACCAACATTCTGAAGAACGAAGGACTTATGGACCAGAACGTCGCCATGCTGCTGAACCGCCTTGACGGGTTTGTAGAGCGTGCAGAAGAAATTGACTTTGGGCTTTGGCTGGAGATGTACGCTTACGACAATATCGGCTCGGTGTTCTTTGGTAAACCGTTCGGCTTCTTAGAGTCGAGCAGCGATCACGGTGGATACATTGCTGCTGTGCACAAGTCTATGCCGTTTTTGTCCGTTGTGTCTATGGCTCCCTCTTACGCGCGAACTGGTCTTATGGTGGTTGCTACTGCTGTGCCGTCGCTGCTTCGAGCGATTTTAGCAGTGGATGATATCCGCAAGACGGCAATTCGCGAGACGGAGGAGGCGATGACCAGGACTGCTGACTTCCAACGCCACGACATGCTCACTCGACTACTGAATATCGTTGAGGATTCGGGCGAAAAGACGGGTGTCACACACCACGAGGTCACAGGCGAAATGTGGATCGCAGTTGTTGCTGGAGCTGACAGCACTGGTAAGTTCCCCCTCACGACTCGGTCGCTGCTGACCAGATCCCGTTGTGACAATTAATAGCTAACATTTACTAACACGTTACAGCGGGCGGTCTTCGAGCTGTGTTCTACCACCTGATCAAACGCCCATCTGTCATGTCTAAGCTCATATCCGAGATCGACTCAGCTTACGAAAACAACATCTTCACACACCCCGCTCAACACTCCCAAGTCACAACTCTCCCTTACCTGATGGCAGTATGCAAGGAAGCATCGCGGCTGTGGCCGAGTTTCCAGGTCATTATGCCGCGATACGCGCCAGCGGAGGGTCTTCGGCTTCCAAATGGCTTCTTTGTCCCATGCGGATACGAAATAGGCATCAATCCTTTTGTTGTTCAGCGAGACACCGGTACATTTGGAGAAGACGCGGACGAGTTTCGACCAGAGCGCTGGTTGGATGCTGACGCGAGTCAACTAAGAAAGATGAATGCGGCTATGCTGACTTTCGGAGCGGGGACGAGGACGTGTACGGGCAAACATGTGAGTGCTGCAATTCTTGTGAACGATTTGCGAAACGCTCGTGAGATGTCACTGACCACACATTTCCAGCTGGCAATGGCGGAGATCTACAAGATTGTACCTGAAATCCTGCGCCGTTTCACCATCAGTATGCCACAGGAGAGGGAGTGGAAAATATTCAACGCGACCTTCAATCTGACAAGTGGAGTAGTTTGTGGCTTCAAGAGAAGAGATATCCAGTAGCCCTCGTAAGCGAGAGAGACAAAATTCTGTGTTTGCACAGTGTGGCCTGGAAAGTATCAAACCAACACATCTTTCGCCGTGTTTCTGGTTGGCGCCCTTTCGCAACTCCCTGTTCGCAGCGTCGCATCCATAGTAGCTCAAGAATAGCAAATCTTGAGATTAGACTCGCCGAAAAAGGCACGGGCGGCAGACATATTGGGGAGGTCAGTTCCACGTTCCAAAACCACTTTTTCGAGGCACGGAAGGATCCTGTGAATCGCATAGCGCTGCTCTTCTGCACTATGTCCTCCAAGGCGACCATTTCTCTATAGTTCAATGATCATCTTCATGCAAAATGAAAGCCGGAGTTCTTTCACTGCCACGAGGCAGCGCCCCTGGTGGTGCAGTTCGCTTTCGAGGAGAGTGAAGCTGCAAACTCGCTGAAGGTCAAGCGAGGTGAAGCCTTCCGCCAAGGGTCTGGTCTCTTGGTGAATCTGTCGATAGGTTTGAGGTGGATGAAGATCTGTGCGAGCGAGAAGACCTCGGGCTGCTTGACGAGCCACGCGAATGGTCGCCGACTCCAGCACGAAGCCATATATGTCGTCGCGCAGTTCGGCAGGAAGACGCAGAAGTGGCGAGTCCATGTGGTTGCGCTCGGTGCTGCAGTATTATCAGCAAAGCCCAGGTAGAAAGCCCAGGCATCCCTTACATTGTGTCGCGCTCTCTAGCTGCCCGATCATCAGTGAGCATGGTCAAAGACATCGTATCAGCCATGTTCGTAGACCTGCGCAGATGAAGGTGGCATAAGGCGCAGTAAGAAGACGAGAAAACATATGTAATTGGGAAGTAGAACAGTCGCAAAGTCTTGCCGGTTACTTTCACCTTCACTTCAGATATCTTCGCATGACGGAACAGTCTATCATGTTCCGCAGAGTACGCAATTTGATGGTATAATGCACGACGATATTTAGAACGTTAACATATCAACAAACACTACAAACACAGACATAAATAACTAGCTAGTTTCTTACAGTCGTCACGTTTCACCCGAGCTATTACCTAGTCTGTCACTTTCACTATCAACCTGCTACAGCCAGCTAACCAGAAGCCCCCGCTTATCTATAACATTTTTTAGTATTTAATCGTAGCTGTATAAATCTGGGGTCGGTGCGTACATATCGCCAGGCACCACTAAACATGGGTGTCCAGAATCACACCTACCAGCATCCCACCACGAGACTGAACATCTCTATCCACCATCGCAAAGAACTGCTCCAAATCATACCCACAACCTCTACGATAACACCACCTCTCGCTCTCAGCACTTGACACAGACTCTGCAGTTTGTGACTTTGTTAAGATGGGTCGAATCTTATTTTCGCGTTGAAACGCATCAGTCACTCATAATCTAGAAACGTCTCTATCACCCTACACGAACCTCGCCCTCCCCAACCGCATCGCCAAAACTCTGCATCCGCGTCCTGCTTATCCAGAGCGTAAGAACAGGGATGATCTTCTTCTTTTCGTCTTCTCCATCTCTATCCTGCTCTGCCTTTCCATCTGCAGCTTTCTCTGCATCTGCACCTCCATGGCCGTGTCTCGGGTCTGCAGCCCTGACAGCGCCCTCTGCAGCGGCGCGGACATTGTGGGTATCGGCATCTGTGGTCGCGTCGATGTCGATGTCGATATCCATAGCGTCGGGGACGGTGTGTGTATCCGCTTCGTTCGACTGTGCTCCGTTGGACGGTACTTCCTCGTTCCGTCGTCGCGGTGTGAGGACGACGTGGCTGAGGACTGGGTATGTGTACCATGTCACCGGCTGGTGTTTCTCTTTTCCTTCTTCTTCTTGTCCTCCTCCTTGCTCCGTCGTTGTGGTAGGAGTAGCAAGCACCCTCCGCACGACCTCGAAAATCCCAACGAGTTTCACCGTCGCTGGACCCTGTGCGGAGACGGCCAGCAAACCCCCCGTTTTCGCACCGTCTTCTCGCGAACTCGAAGAAATGTACTTTTTCAACCTATTAACTCCAGCCTTGATATTTTGATTTTTCCCGAATACCACAACCTCGACCCTGTTCTCCCTCCCTTGCCCCTTCACCTTCTCACTCTCCATACCAGCACCCTTCCCCTTCGATACACCAGCACCACCACGCCCCTCGACCTCCCGCCTCAATCGCGGCGGGAGTAGCACCCACGGCTCGTAGAGCGCGGGATGATGCTGATGCGCCCCACCAATACCACTGTTATTTGCCTCACCACCCTTCTCCACACCACCTCGTTCACCAACACCCCGCTCCCCATCCACGCCCGTAAGTACCTGCGGCGCAACAGCCGAGCGTTTCCGTTTCCGATCATTTTGCGCGCCTTGTTGCGAAACCGATGCGCCGAGGAGGGGAAGCGTGGGACCGTCGCTAGACTGGGGCTGGACGTGTGAAGGCGAGGCGATGCGGGATTCGATTGAAGAGGAGGCGAGGATGTCGCTCATGCGTTTTGGGGGTGGCATTTTGTGTGGTTTGTGAGTCAAGGCGTGAGCGTGCGTGCGCGTGGACGAATTTACGAGGAGTGAGGACGTGGTAGGATGTGCTTGGATCGCGGACGTAGGTGGTTCACCGGTGCTATGTGTATCGTGTGAGCATGTGTAGGATTTGTTGGTGGGTATCAAGTTTGTCCATTGTGATGCAGAGTCGCGACAGAGACGCGCTAATGCGGAGTTAAGGATACGCTAGCTAATCGCCGATGGAATGCGCAGAACGTCACAGTCACTAGATGCCGAACTGGCTCTCGACCTCTCGCCGCCGCTGCTCGCGCTCCATCTCCTGCCGCCGCTTCTCCGCCTCCTCGCTGGCGCCCTTTTCGCCCTTCTTGCGCTGGCGCTCCTCGTACAGTGTCCTGCTCTTCATGATGCGCGCGACAATCTCGGCGGCGTTGACATTCTGGAACTCGTGGTTGGCCACTTCGCGGTAGATGTTCAACGTCTTGGCGACGGCGTAGGGGTCGTACGTCAGAGGCATGAACTTGGTGATGCCGTGGTAGACGGCGATGGGCGTGCCATAGGGGAGGGTGAGCAGGAAGGCTTTGGAGAGCGAGAAGGGGGCGCCGAAGACGGCAGCGTGGATGTACTGTGTGTGTTAGTGGGACATCATCGTAGCGCGTGCTAACATTGGGGACGTACCTTGCACTGCAGCACGCACAGGCCTCGCTCGAAGATGTTCATGATGGGATAGTTAATGCCCTTCCAGTGGTTGATGACCTCGTCGTCGTGGATGCCGGCAATGAGGAAGACGGGCCCGTAGTCCTCGCCTGTCTTGGATAGTCGGTCTGCCTTGGCCTGCTCGGTGTACCAGCCGCGCTCCTCTGCGGCGTTTTCTTCAATCTCGGTGACCTTGCGCAGGAACTCGATGTGGCCCGAGGAGAACAGGTCCCAGCCGCCGTCGACGTAGACGACGACCTGACCGGGCCTGACGCCCTTGCCCTGGACGAGTTGATGGAATTTGCCCTTCTCCTCCTTGACCGGGCCGAAGGCTGAGTTGGCCGTCTCTGATCTGGCCACGCCTGGCCGCGGTTCGTTGGTCGCCGTCGTTGCGTTGCTGGTGGTCGTTCGTCGCAGCTTGGCAGGGCGAGAGGCGTGCCAGTACCAGACGTCGCAGCCCGGAGCGCGACCACTCGCGTCGGTGGCGTAGTCCTTGATGCGCTGTAGCATCTCCTGGCCCTCCTTCTGGCGCTCAAGCTCGCCGCCAGGGCCCTCGTCGCCCGAGAGGCGCTTTTCCAGCGAGTGTATGAAGTGCGACTTTGTGCACAGCAGCATGCGGCCGACGAGGTCGGTGGTGGAGATGCCCGGGGTGCGCTTAACGACCTTGAAGCGGCCAGCGGCCTTGACGTAGCGGTAGCAGTCCTTGCCGTCGCTGTCGGAAGTGATATCGTCGCCATGGACGACAAAGTGGCAGCCGTAGTGGGAGATCCAGGGCAGCGAGGTGACGTAGGGAGCGTGGGGGATGGCCTTTGTGGCCCAGCGGCAGGCCTCGACGGCCATGATGCGCTCGTTCAGGCGCATGACGGTGGGGCCCTTGTTCTCGAGGATGGCCTCGTCCGAGTGGACGCCGACGAGCAGCTCGGAGCCCAGCTGGCGGGCCTGCAGCATGGCGCCGGCATGGCCTGGGTGTGGGTTGTGAGTAGGAGGCGGTGTAGGAGGGAATGAAGCAGTGATGCAGTGGAGGAGGCAGTATGAAAGCAGTCGACGTACCGTGGTGGGCAAAGTCGAAGCAGCCGTCGACCCAGATGCGGTCCTGGGAGACGGCGACGTCGTGCTGGGGGTCGACGGGCCAGACGCCCTCTGAAGGAATCCACTCTCCCTGCGGGCGTTAGCACGATGGAGCAGCAAGTGGGGGCGTCGAGGCAGGGCAACCTTTGCGCTCTGGCGGCGCTGCAGGGCAGACATGATGGGTGGTAGGGAGGCGAGGTAGCACAGCAGCGTCAACAACAACAACAAGCGTCAACAGAGGAGCGGCACTAGGGACAGGGGGTGGTGAAGGGCGGGCAATGCAGAGAGACGTCACCGGGGCTCGGCACAGCAGCGGCCGGCGAGGAAGGTGCAGCGTTGGGCCGAGGTGAGTGGCTGGTGGCTGGTGGCTGGTGGCTGTGGCGTAGGGCGAGGTCGAGTCGGGCGTTTCGCTCGATTGGTGGTGGGCAGTCAAGCTGTCGTAGCGGGCGCATTGAGGACGGATTAGGGCGCTGGCCGCATGCGTCTCGTCTGTTTTGTCTGGTCTTCGGGACTCCCCCACCCGCTCTGCACTGTCACGACTGTGTGTACCTACATAGGTACGACCGACCCATTCGGTGCGCTGCAGCTGCATGTCCAGGTAGCCGCTATCACCACGCAACCACCCCTCGACCGTCGCGCGTCGACGACCAGTAGCCATGTCCGGCCGCTAAGAGTACCTGCGACAACCGCTGGCCCCTGATTTTCCCGCGCGACCTGGGGCGTGGACGTGGAATGGCCATGGATCCCAACACCACCAGCAACAGCAGCAGCAGCAGCGTCTTCAGCCGCCGCCCGTCCTTTTTCGGCGGCAAGAGCAGACACAAGGCCTCGCGCTCACACATCCCGCCCCTGCACCTGGCACTGGCCCCCGCGTCGCCCATCCGCGAGCACGAGCACGAGCACGACCACTCGGACGACCACCGCGACGAGCTCCAAGACGACGACGGCCCTCCTCCCACCACCAGCCAATACCACCCGCCCGCGCGACTGCCCTCGGCGCCGCAGCACCGCACTTCCGCCTCGCGCCATAGCATCTCCAGCATTTCCAGCACCGTCGGCCTGCAGCTGCGCAGGAGCCGCTCCACATCCCTGCGCAGCGCCGCCTCGCCCAAATCGTCGGCGTCCGCCTCGGCCTCGGCGTCATCGTCGCTGCACAAGCACAAGAGGAACCCCTCGGCCTCGACCATGCACTCGCTGTCCCTCTCCCCCGACAAGCCTGTGCCCGTGCCTCCCGCCGCCCCCCTCGCCGCCTCGCGCCCCACCCTCTCCATCTCCACCTTTGCCCGCAGCAAGGCCAAGAGCAGCGACAACGTCAAGCCCGACGGCGGCGGCCTGCAGCACTACGACAAGGCCCCCCTCAGCGCCCTCGACAAGCCCAAGACGCCCTTCGCCATGGCTGTCCCCATGCCCCTGCGCAAGGACATGCAGCACGCCCAGCGCCAGCCGAGCACTGCCGGCCTCGCGCCCGCCGCTCCCATCCCCGGCGCCAACCCCAACCTCGTCTTCCAGCACATCCACGAGCTGGCCTCGAAGCGCATCTCCACCTTGGATTACCTGCGTAAAGCGTGCGTTTCTCTTTGCCTACTTCTCCTTCACATCTACCATCCCCCTCTTGATCCACGACACTGACAGCAACAGCCACGAAGGTCGCATCTACTGGTTCAACACCCTCCTCTTCTCTAAATCAGACCTCGCCCGCCTCCCCTCCTTCACCCCCCGCAACCAGTCCCGCCGCGCTACCCACTACCTGCTCCTCGGCTTCAGCCTGCCCACCATCCTCGACCTGCACGCAAACTCCCCCGCCGACTACCTGCGCGCCCTCAACGCCCTGCTCGTCGAGTTCGAGCAGTATCAGTCCATCCATCCCACCGACGGCTCCGCCCCCGGCTCCCTCTCCCGCGCCCGCATACCCCAGATGTTCAAGCGCGCCAACCTCGGCGGCAAAGGGCGTCGCAGCAGCTCGGCCACCGGCGACTTCCCCCTCCTCACCCCCCAGACCTCGTTTGGCAGCGACTCCACCACCGGCGGCTTCAACGTCGACTCTCCGCCCACTGACGATCTGCTTCCCAACGAGACCTATCTCTACCTGCAAACACCGTCCTTGCCCTTCGACCCCGACTTCTTCAGCACCTTTGCCACCCTGTGCGATGTCCTGATAGACTGCTACACCAAGATGCTCAGCATGCTGTCCACCCCCGAGAGCGTCGCCTTGGCCGGCCAGGGCGTCCCGAGCACCGTCGGCGATCTCTTCAGCAAGGCCGATGCCCGCGTCAGGAAGATCATCCTTGCGGGCGTCGTCCGTGAGTTTGAGGAGAGCTGTCGCGCAGGCGTCAGGGGCGAGGTAGGCGGCGTGGGCAAGGTCGTGTTGGGCGGGTTGATGTAGCGTGCATGTTCAGCGATGATGACTTTATGAGGCGGATCTGGTGTTTATGATACCCGTGTGGGCCGCTACATAGCGATGGCGTTTTTGAACAGTCGACATGCTAGGCAATGTCTTGAAATGCTGTTGGTTCAGCCCAATTCATGTCCATAGTTACGTATGAGTTTGTACAGGGCTGTCCTGTGCAATTGTATATAAAATCTACTCATTACCAAAAAATGCATCTCCAGACCAGCGACATGTGCAATGCCCCGCGACCATACAACTCACGACGTTCTCCGCCCCACTATAATTTTCGCTGACGTAACGCACCGCAACACCAACGAATCCACACCCAAACCACCGCACATAAACCTCAACTACCACCCGCACCCGCCCTTTGCCCAACCGCCCTCCCACTACCTCCGGACTCCTCAAACCATCCAAACTAGCCCGAGCAAAAAAGAGAGAAAAAGAAGAGATGGATATCCGCGTCCTCCACCCCTCGGACATCCCGCACGTGCAGCTCGCCAATATTACGAACTTGCCTGAGAACTACTTTTGCAAGTACTATCTCTACCATGCTATGAGCTGGCCGCAGTTAAGCTATGTGGCTGTGGATGTGAGTTGATTTCTTTTTGTTGGGTGGTAATGTGGGACGGGAGGGGGGAATAAAAGAGAATAGGCTGGGAAGAGAAGGGGAGATGAAAGCCCGAGATTCAAGATGTGATGTTCAGAAACGCTGCACGATTGGAGAGACATGTTCCTGCCTGAATTGACGAGACGTTCATATTGGATCTCCCTCCGAACCTCAATAATCATCTCGCAATACCACACCCTCCCGCATCCCACAACCCAACAATCAACAACAAAATCGAGCCATCATGCTGACGGATCCAGGTTTCTCGCCCGCCAAAGACCCCCTACGATCCTCCCAAGATCGTGGGCTACGTGCTGGCTAAGATGGAAGAAGACCCCGCTGATGGCATTCCGCACGGGCACATTACTTCGCTGTCTGTGATGCGGACGCATCGCCGTCTCGGGCTTGCGGAGAAATTGATGCGTCAAAGTCGTATGTCTCTTCTCTTTTCTCTCTTCGCTCCCCTCCCATCCCACCCCCACGACTAACCCCCCCAGAACGCGCAATGGCCGAAACCTTCGACGCGCAATACGTCTCCCTGCACGTGCGCATGTCCAACATCGCAGCCCTAAACCTGTACAAAGAAACCCTCGGCTTCAGCGTCGACAAGGTAGAGGCAAAGTACTACGCCGACGGCGAGGACGCGTACAGCATGCGCATGGACCTGTCCAAGATCCCGCGCGACGTCGATGACGGCGAGGAGAAGAGCGAGGGCAAGGACGAAGGCGAGGCTGTCGGGAGCGAGAGGCTTCAGAAGGTGGCGATTGGGAGGCAGAGGGGCGTTGCGGATTTGGTCGAGGTGGTGGAGAAGCGGGAGGTGGCTGCCGCTTGAGAGTGGACAGTGTAGCTGACGATTATCACACTATGAGATTCCACAACCAAAAAAGATCCCCCACTTCTGTATTATCCCTTGTCGTACAGCGTATCAGGACCACCGCGCCAACCCAACCGACAAAAAGGCGTCACTCCCCACACAGCCCTTCCACCACCACCAAATCCAACGTACCCACCGCCACACACCCATCAACAAACCCCATGACCTCGAAAACGTTACTTGTAGTCTCACCAACCCATCCACCCCCGAACTCACAGTATCCACCACTCCCCAGCCTTTGCATCTCGCTCCATCTCCACCCCAACTAAAACCCCCGTTCCAGAGCGCTACTACTAAATTTTCACTTCTGCCCGACAATCCCGAGACCAACGCTGCCAGCCCCTCGCTTGAACTACGTCGGTTCACGAGGTCCGTCTTGGACGCGCATGGTGTATCCGACTCGGGTGTCTATATACGTGGTGTAGAAGTCCAGACAAGCCTGCTTTACTGTTCATTATGAAGACTTTGAACGCACGCTGATATCGCCCTCGTCACGGTCCTGCCGTGGCTGGGAAGTGGAGGATAGCGGACGGGACGGCGCTTGCATCGCCTTCCTCGTGCTTGTAGTGGGAGGAGGGTCTAGTGCGAGGGGGTTGTGCTGTTGCGTTTGCATCAACCGGGGATGGGTTCGTTTCCACAAGGGTCGGTATGTCCACCATTAGAGAACTGACCTTGTGGTCTCCATCTCCATCAATCGCCTCATCGCGGGGTGTCTGCATTCACTCGATGTAAGAGACAGTCATTCATCTCAGCGGAGTGGTTGGTGATGGGAAGCCGGCTGCGGCATAGTCTTGAGAAACGTTTGCAAAACTACCTTGAGCACACAACCGAAAAGAACGACTAGCTTGTTTCATTGGGTATGATCGATGCCTGGGGTGAGGCGCTTGCATTGAGCATATATTACTTTGTAAGCCAGCTCGACAGAATGTCGCTGTTGCTCGGCTTATCTTCTAGTCTTATATCGTGAAGGACCTCGACTGGCCATATTGCAGTACTGGTGTCCGGTGCAGTGGTCATTTGGATACTACAATTCGAATGACCAATGCAGGCATCCTTTTCCAGATCAGAGAGCAGCCATGAAAGTCATGCCAGATTGTACGAGATCCTGGTGCTGTGAAGTTCCTTGGCAGATCGGTATCACGCATGCTTTGCCATTCGCATTGTCGCACAGGTTACACTTCCAGTAAGCAGACAGCCGATGAGGATTAGTGTCCGATGAAACTCTTGCATTGACCAATTGTGGAGACATCAAGCATTCGGAGACTAATCCCGTTTGGACCAGGAGTGGGGCCGCATCGAACGTCGGGCGGCGGGAAGCTATGTATCCACCTACGAGATGACAGCAGTCCAGGGGAAGCTTGTTGAGATATTCCGGAAATATTGGCCGTTGAAGTGCTGTGACTCACGTACGTGGGAGGGCGAAAATCTCGTCCCACTTTCGCTGCAGCAGATGTTCAGCTGTTCGTGAGTCCAGCCAGACTATCTCTCGAAGGTGGACGACAACGTCGTCCCAAGCTTGCATGTTGAGAGCTTCAACAGCTGTGCGAGCCTGGGTTGTGAACCATTGGGCCTCCGCAGCCCCGTCAGAGGACATCATCCCGACAGAAAGGAGCCATATTGCAAGGGAGCTGTGACTGTGAAGCATAGTAAACCAGGTGTGTTCCAACTGCGCTTGAAGCTTCAGAGCCGTCGCATATTGGAGGCGCGCATGCGAGAAATACGTAGGTCCTTGTATCATAAGCAGGTACAACACCAATGCATGTCGAACGCTTCCAGAGCCGGCCATGTCGTATTTGAAGTTGTCGATTTGGGGTCGCGGAGACCAGAGCATTAGTCGGTGGACCACGAACAATGTCAAGTCGTGCAGATCGGTACTGCTCAGAACATACTGGCTCGCGTCGAAGAGATTGTGCAACCGGCAAAGTATATCAGTAATCTCAGGATCCAGGACAGGTGTGTTAAGGGTTGTGAGAGTAGAGCTGTGTATGTTGTTGGTGGCTTCGTACCACTGCGAAATGGGAGCAATTCCATGGCCACATCCATAGTCGTCTTGTGTAGGAAATTGCGGTGATTGCATGATAATCATAGAGACCCTTCACACTGTCAGCTGATGTATGTTGTTCAAGACCATGTCAACACTTGCCATGCTACCATTCTGGCGGTAAGAGGGCTGACGCATTTGACGCTGTTAATACCTCCCCTCAACTGCACCAAGCGTTTGACCCCATCGATATGCATTGCACTAACATCCATGTTGCCTTTGCCACATTCGATAGCAGCCAACGTGACCACCGTGTCCATCGTGGCGTCTTGCAGTGCTGCTGACGGGTCGTCTAGCTTCTGCCTGACGAGTGATACGCAGTCGGCCATCAAAACTTCTGAATTTGTAAACCCCTTTTGCGCTCGTAGCTCGACGTCAAGCGAAGCAGTCTGAAGTGACACATGGAATAGAGCAGGATCTGCAAGAGCAAGTGGCCACCAGGAAACTACAAAAGGGTTCGACATGATGTCAAGATCCAGTGGATAGTATTGGAACGTAATGTGAGAAAGGACTGATTCTGATTAGAAAAGACTTCCTCCAACCATTGAAGGACTCACAGTGCTGGATCAGACGCTGCACGTGCGACCGAGGGAGTCTTGTCTGAGGGTATGTGTCGAAAGGGTCAAAAGACTCGATCCCAGGATTGGTAAACATGACTACTGGAGCATCTTCGTTGACGGGAGAGTCATGTGGCGAGGGCGTCATTTTGCTATCCGTTGGTGATGCGGACAGAGGCTGATTGGCGTAGACGCATGCTGACTCTCTTTTGGCGCATCGTGAACACCGTGGCGTCCGTAAATCACAGGCCAATTTCGACTTGGCGCAAGCATCGCAAGACCTTCGAAGCGTCTTGCGCATTGTGTGTATAGACGTGCATGACTTCGATGTTTGAAAGAGGAGAGATGCACGGAAGGAGCGGATTGCTCAGCCGGCGACTATGACTCGCTTAACTTTGCGACATCCCTGCTGGTTAAACCTTTCATCACCTAGCAACTCGTGCGTCTGTTACACCTCCAGTAATTTCTTTGGCTTTGAAAGCATCTGCGCAACAAAGTCGGCTTATTCGGTGCGACACGGTGAGTTTTCAGCCCTGCTGATCTAGCGATATGGTGCATGTTCAACGAAGCTTGACAGCAAAGCGTGTTCAAAGCCTCCGCCATCTGATTAAGGTTTGGTTTTCAGCCGCTTAGGTTGATGCAAGTCGGTGTTGGAACTGACATGTGGAGGTGGTAACAAAGGTGTGTTGTGTATGTGCGCTGAAGACAAGGTCGGCCTCACGCCAAGATCGGAGAGTGTTTCGATGCCGCTGCCGATATGACGTCGTATTATCTTGACGACCCTGACAACGTCGTAAACACTCTCGCTCGAGCTTCACTAGTAAGAACGAGCATCTATTCGCTGTGCTCAGGATGCACCTTGAAACCGTAGCGGCGGTGAGGCGCCAACGCATCGTCATCCCAGCCTCGCGATTTGCATGATTCGCCCACCTGAGGCTCCACCAGCCACCTCACCGAAGTATAGTAGATTCTCGAGTATCTTGCACAACATCACTCCGCAATCCTCGCCCTGCGTCTCGACAAAGCCACGAGCTTGTAACGTGCGGCACGTTCTCATAATGCATATTTCGTCCCTCTTATCGCTGCCATCGACGGTGATTTTACTGCTCTGCGCTACGCCTATAGCAACCGCGTCGCAACAATGGCCACACAACCTTCCCAAACATGTGAAGTACTTTCCCGAGGACGAGAGACATGTGAAACGGGGATTGGACATCAGAGAAAGATTACAACATGAGAAGCCTGTGGGGATGAAGAAGATGAGCACCGACGAAGGGGAGATGTTCATGCTGGACAACTGGATATTCGCCTCGAGCGAAAGCAAGAGATCGGAGCATAAGGATTACGGGAACGGCACGTACCAGGCGCAACCGCCGATCAGACCGAACGCTGAAGAGGAATGGATGGAGCGTTTGCGCGTAAGGAATATCTTGCTTAAGAGGCAGTTCAGATGTCCAGAAGGCACCAACAGCTGCTCTTCAATCGGAGCCCCGGACGTGTGCTGCGGGACGGGCAGTACATGTGTAAATGTACAAAGTACAAACATTGGCTCTGTCGGCTGCTGTCCGCAGGGGCAGACTTGCTCTGGAACAATCAGTTGCAACGAGGCTGCAGGCTACACCTCATGTCCAAACTCCTCAAACGGCGGGTGTTGCTTGCCAGGATTCCAATGCAGCGGCGTGGGTTGTAAGTTACTTCTTCGGCGTTTCGTAGTGTATAGGCGTGCTAACAGTCAACAGGCGTTGCTGCTGGAACCTCAATTACCTATGTCCAACCTTCAACCTCCGCGCAGCCTTCGTCATCCTCAACCTCAACCGTTGTTGTCGTTCCCACGTCTGCTCCGACATCAGCCACGCCAACAACATCTTCCACGCCTACGTCTACGCCAGCTCCATCATCGTCGCCAACATCAGCCTATACCTGCTCGACCGGATGGTTTTCCTGCCCCGTCAGCCTCGGCGGTGGCTGTTGCCAGAATGGTCGTGAATGCGCCACCGGAGCATCTTGCCTTGGCGACGACCCTAGTAGCACCCAAGCACCGTCTGCGCCTGTTCGTCCCACCAGCGAGGCGACGACTGGTATCACCTCAACCGCATCCGAGGGCGACGTTTGTCCTACAGGCTTCTATGTATGCAGCGCATATTACCCATCCGGGTGCTGCAGAGTAGGTCGCGACTGCCAGACCACTGGATCCTGCATTCTCCCTTCTTCAACCACAGTGATTGCGACAAACGGTGTGACCGTCGTTGCGCCCTCGGGAGCTACTGTTGCGACTGGAGCTGCACAGGGTGGGTCTTGTCCTAGCGCTTGGTATAGCTGCCCTGCAAACCAGGGCGGAAGTTGCTGTCCGAATGGGTATGCTTGCGGCGAGCAGTGTACGGCGACCGCGTCAGGTGTTTCGAGTGTTGAGGCGAAAGTCACGCCAAGCACGGCGTCTTTCGTCCCGCAGTGGTCGGTGTGGGGGATGGTGATGGCTGCATGCGCGGTTGGTGCTGCTATGATTGCGCTATGATTGTATGATTTACGATTGATGTTTATGATTGATATGTAGTCCATTCTTAGCTATCCTATGTAGATATATTCTTAGCACGTTCACATCTTGGAACGCTTGGCTCCACTTACATCTCAGTTGCCTATTACGAAGACCAAAAATACTGTCATGATCTATAGTAAGTTGAAGCACCTGCCGTATATCGGCATCTTGATAGTATTTTGGACTTGGCCTGGCAGTTTCACGGCCAAAGAGGACCCTCATCGCGCTAGTGTGCGCTAAAGCTTAGCGTTGGTGCACGGGCGAAACTGCAATCGATAGGCAAAAAAAGTTATCGTGAACACCTCTTCCAGCCGCGAATGCCAATACGAAACCGCAAGACCGAAGCAGACAAAGGTCGATACTAGCATGGCGCCTTCGACATCATCGCCAGACACCTCGATATCGTCGCGCACACTTTCGATTGGCTCCGCGCAGCCCACAGCCATGGAGCTCAACTCGACGAACCCTTCTACGACCCTGCTGGCCAGCCCCGTCGCATTCCTCCAGCCTACCGTGCAACTCAATGCCGCCTTCCTTGCTGCTGCGAAACGATACCTGGATCCTGTCGCAGCCGGCGTGAGCGAGGTGCAAACACAACGCCAGCAAGATGAGCGCAAGAAGAGGAAGCGGGGAGAGGGGTACGACGGAGACATGCGAGTGCTGCATCTGAAGAAGGTGCACCTCGATGGCTTTGGTGTGAACCAGGTCTTTGAACAGACCCGTAAGATCGTCGAGGCTGCGACTGAGGAAATCGAGCTTTCCCTGCCGGACTCAGACGATGACGCTGTAGCAGTAAATGGCGAGGACGAGGAAGACGAGTTGTCGGACCCAGAGGAGCAATACCACACTGATTCGGATATGGGCGAAGAGGGAGTGGACTACGAGGTTGACGGCGTAGACGACGACGAGGATGCTGTGCCCTCAGACGAAGAGCCATCAGACGGGGACGATCTCGAGATGGAAGACGGAGATGATGGAATGTTTTCTGACGAGGAAGGGTCAGATGAAGAACCTGCCGCAGAATACCAGCCAGATCCAAACGGTCTCAACGATGGCTTTTTCTCCATCGACGACTTCAACAAGCAATCCGAGTTCTTGGAGCAACAAGATGCACGCGGTGAAGCTGCTGACAGCGAGGACGAGGAGGTCGACTGGACAACAGACCCTATGGCAGGAGGTGCTGGCAATGCTGGGCTTGGTGGCGACGAGTCGGGAGACGAATCAGACGAAGGCGGCCCGACATTTGGCAACGTGGACATCAACGCGCCCGAAGGCGACAGCGATGATGATGAGGAGTTCGACGAAGGCGACCTTGATGGCATGGATGATGGCATGAACGCCAACAATGTCATGTACGCCGATTTTTTCGCGCCTCCTGCGCAGAAAGCCGGCAAGAACAAGAAGAAGCGAGGGCGCCCGAATCCGCACAACTTCCCAGCAAAGACAGCGGCTGATGAGGAGCAAGAAGAGAATGCAGAGATGGAAAACGCCATGGCGAGAGTGCACCGCGATCTGTTCGAGGACGATGACGAGGCTGAAAGCGAAGCCGCACTTTCAGATGTCGACCCCTCAGATCCCAAATCGAGAAAGTCGACACACGAACGGAGACAAGCGAAGCTACAAGAAGAAATCCGAAAGCTGGAAGCCGCCAACGTAGCAAAGCGACAGTGGCAGCTCTCCGGTGAAGCCCGTGCCATGGATCGTCCCCTCAACTCGCTCCTTGAGGAGAACCTCGAATTCGAACGCGCCGGCAAGCCTGTGCACGTTGTCACGGCCGAGCTGTCCGAGGATATCGAAGCCCTGATCAAGCGCCGCATTCTCGCTGGCGAATTCGACGAGGTGCACCGCCGCCGCCCCGATGACCTAGCTACTGGCCCTGTTCGTCGTGGCAGAGTCGAGCTCGACGACACAAAAGCCAAGCAAGGTCTCGCTGAGATGTATGAAGAGGAGCACCTTCGCGCCAACGACCCGAACTTCGTGGATGCCCGCGACGAGAAGCTGAAGAAGGAACATGACGAAATCTCCGCTCTGTGGAAGTCGCTCAGCGCAAAACTTGACAGCTTGAGCTCAAGCCACTTCAAGCCAAAGCCCGCCGCACCCAACCTAGAGATCCGCGTCGACGCGCCTGCAATCGAAATGGAAGATGCACGCCCCACCGCCGGCAGCGACGTCGCCGGCGCATCGATGCTCGCACCGCAGGAAGTCTACAAGCCCGGCGACGAAGAAAACAAGGCCGAGATCGTCACCAAGAGCGGGATGCCACTGTCGAGAGAAGAACTCTCGAGAGAAGAGAAGGCGAGCAGGAGAAGGAGAGACAAAGAGAGGAGTAAGAAGGCCGGCCTTAACAAGCCCAAGGCGACAAAGGAGGAGAAGGGCAAGAAGCCAGGCAGGGGAGAGAAGAAGCAGCTTGTCAGTGATTTGAAGAAGGGTGGTGTGCAAGTCATTGGGCGGAAGGGTGTAATTACAGATGTGGAAGGCAAAGATGTCAAGGAGGCGGCTAAGAGTGGCGCTGGAAGCTTTAAGCTCTAGGTGTTGGTTATGCAAATGAGATGTTGTAGTGGCTTTGTGGTGGTAACCAGGAATATATATCACTTTGTTCTGAACCCATTCGTCCCTAGCATTGTCGGTACATGTCTCTTGCAGCATTTCTGTTCAACGAAATTTCCTGATGGTCTTCGTTAGATTCTGTGAAAGACATAAGCGATGTGGTCGCTGATTAGAATCCTTCCGCGGAGGGCAGATGGGATTCATGCAAGCCAAGAGCTTCTGCACGTCCAGCCTCGAAGGCTTCCTGCCTGCCTGCATACCAACACCAACATCATTGGCCTTGCTCCATTACCTGCGGCTTGAATTTCAGCAATGACCATGGAAAAAGACTCGTCTGACCTTACGCACGCTCTTTTGTGTGAGAAGTGCGCAGATCTGTTTACCACGACACCTCAGCAGATCTCTAAGAAGTATCTCAGGTCTGAGAGAGGAATCCCGCACCACGCAGACTTATCGAGCCTTGAGAGATCCGTGAACGCTCAATGTTACATATGTACACGTATGAAGGAGGATCTGCACGGAAGGCATCTCTCGAAGGATAGCGTTGGTCTCTTCGCAGGCATCTTCTTTAATGGCCTCACCCATCACGATGAGTGGGACTTCTGCTTAAGGTTTGAAATAATCTGGCGACACGGTAGCGAAATGACCATATATCCTGGCGACGCAATCGTTTCTCATGTAGAGTTTGGTGGTCTGAAGGAGCCTAGAGCTTTGCAATTTGGTATGCAAAGGACGATTCAGTCGGGCACCCGCTCCCTTCAGAGCATGCGACAAGCAAAAGCGTGGATCGACGAGTGTCTCGCAAAGCATCCAGCATGTAAGGCTTCGAGGGCCAGCGCCTGGCTTCCAAGTCGACTCATTCGCGTTTGCTACGACCGATCATCTGGGCTATGTGCGAAATTGTGCCATCGCGAGACTTTACCTCAAAAAGAGCCATATCTAACTCTGAGTCATCGCTGGGGTGGTGTCGATATGACTGTACTCACGTCCGAATCAAGGGCTGACTTCGAAGTTAGTATTCCAGTCGACACCTTGAGCCAGGTCTTCCAGGATGCCCTCTACGCAACGATTGAGCTGGGTTTTGCGTACATTTGGATAGACTCTATGTGCATAATTCAAGACAGTAAGGCAGATTGGGAAGAAGAATCGGAGGTCATGAATCACACCTATCGCAACGCAGCGTGCAACCTTGCTGCTTCGGAGTTCCACAGCGGGCAAGGAGGATTGCTCAACACGTGCAGATCATACAACCCAGTGCTCCCAAAGGTGAACCCTACTTGGCTCAACGTCTCTACCAACAACGACACCATGCGTGCGGGTCATGGAGATCCTTCCCAAAAACGCTACATGCTGACTGAACTACGTCCATCCAGGCGTATCTTCTGGGGTCCACTTTTCAAAAGAGCTTGGGTTCTGCAAGAACAATTGCTAGTAAGAATCACCAACCCAAAGGGCATCACTTGTCTGACCCGTCAGTCTCAACGAATACTACATTTTGGTCGAGAACAGATATTTTGGGAATGTCATGAATTCGTTGCCAACGAGATCTGGCCACTGGGACTCGGTCGCTCAGCGCAAGCAGGACCTTGGCACTTTTACCAGATGCAGAATTCCGCCATCTTCCATGGGCGATTGAGCCTCGATGACTTGCTCGAGAAGGAGGTACGAGTTACCAGAATTTCATTCCAAGGCCACTTTGATGTCAAGTACCTCTCCGACCCTGTGTATGTATGAGATGATTGGGGAGTGATATATGGGCACTCAAACGGACAAATAACTTTTTCCGCATGCTAACTATCATGTGCAAAGCACCACATAATAGAAAACTCTTGGAGAGATCTAGTGTGCACTTATGCGAGACGGGACATCACTGTACCGTCTGATCGTTTACCTGCACTGGCTGGAATAGCGAAAGAGTTCGGTAGAGCTCTCGACTACAGAACGTACCGCTTTGGAATCTGGCTAGAAGATCCCCTGGCCCTGTTGTGGGCACACAGCACTGAGAGGACGGAGTCAAGCCGGCGTTTATCGCCAGCAATCCAAATGCCGAATTCACCAACGTGGGCGTGGGCGTCATGGAACAGGTCAGTATGGTGGATTTACGGACCGTCTCACCTCACGACGGACAACTATGACTGCATTCTCGCTCGGCATTCCATCCCAAATAAGGAATCTTCTCCTCTGGCGATCGATGCCAGGGGACCACTCATGTTACTCAATCCTGAAGATGTCTCTTTGCGAGAATATGACCCCTGGGGGCACATTGCAAGGAAAAAACCTAAAGGCTGGCTGAGGACACAGGCGTTCATTTCAAGTCTGGATGGATGGTTCATGTACGAGATGAGATCGAAGGATCCGCACACAGCTGCCTCCCTACGATTCATGCCAACAGTGAAGGTACATTCGTCAATGACGCATTTGCCATATCGTGCGTGGGGCCTAGTGCTGAAACGTCAGCCTGAGTCTGGGAAAGCGGTCTACACACGCGTCGGTACAGCGGTTCTCGGGTCTGTGAATGACAATATACAAGAGCTGATCCCACCGTATCAGAGTGCACTGGAAGATGACGACTACATGGACATGGATGAGATGGGCAGGTGTACCATCACGATAATTTGAGAATAAAGCAGGGTATGTTCAGTGAGAAATTTACAGCATGTACTCTTTTAAACCTGCCATCAGCCCTGAAACCGCAAATTGCAGTTACTCACAAAGGTCTTCCACCGGCTTTTTCTTAGTCGGCACTCTCAACGCATCGTTTACTCTGGCTGCACTCGCACTCGATCCATACCTAAGCCCGGTTTGCAGTGCTGGCCGCCTAAGTGACTTTACGTACGACAATCGCTGCAGCCATTATGGAGGTTACAGTTCTGTGGGTTCTTGTAGTACTATGCGGTTTCGATAACTGTTGATAAGTTATAAATGGGTCTCGAAAAGAGTTGGAATTGAAAGTTGAAAGACCTCAGATGAAGGCAAATTAAGCTTGAGGTTGACCAGATATTGTTGGCCGGTCGTAAAAATGACGTTGGTGTCGGTTCGTCAGCCTTTGATGTTCAACCGTGCTAAAATGCACCACCTCGGGCCTGGTTGGAGCAGCAGGTCTTGCAAGAATTGTTGGGAAGTTCGAAAGATCAAACCAGTCCTTCCACCCCGCTATCTCCTGATCGCTGTCACTTCCTTCCCCGTTCTTTTCTCCTTTTTCCTCATCATGTCCACTCTGTTCCTGATTCTTTAATAACAAACTGCTTCCCCTTGCAATATACACCGCTCCCGCGCTCAGTCTACTTTCCCTCCTTTTTTTCTCCAGTTCTACTTCGTCCATAATCCCCCCGTACCCTACATGTCTCAGCCCAGACCTCGTACGCATACCCGCTCCGGGGCTCAGAACTTCGTCAGAACGGACACCGCATCCCAACCTCTGACAGCACTCTTTACAGAAAAGAATGCATTCCGTTTCTCCAGATTCTCTGCTAGTTTTCAGGAGACGGCAGTCCATGCACCAAACCCACACCTCGAACCCCTGGCGACCAAACGGTGGACGTGGAGAGAACCAGACCTTGGTACCGGGTGCATAAGTCGTGGAACCAAGCGGCTCGATGCCGAGACGGCACTGCTGGCGTCGAGGCGGGAGACCTGGGTGCGGATGTGGGTAGGCCGAGAACCCGCAGTCTCTGCAGAAGCGGTACCTGGCGCCGAATGCCCGGCTTTGGTCTGAGCTTATCAAGCTTAATTGGGGTGGGAGGTGATAGCTGTATGCGAACTTGTAGTTTGGACGCAGACGGAGACAAACGCAGCATACTCGGTAACGTCCATTTCGCGTCCAGGGTACTTGGGGCGAGCGGTCGACGGCCAGTAGTAGCTCGTGTGTTAGAGGAGTGAGGGCGCGGAAGTAAGTATTTGTCGAACGCAGGCATAGAATGGCTATATCCGTGACGGTGACAAGATAGCTGGCGTGGATGTTGTGCACGTGGTTCCAGAAATAGTTGGCGTTGATGTCGTTCAACTGTTTGCGGTAGTAGTCATACTTTTTTTTACAGTAATCGCCCGCGTTGGCTGGATAACATCTCAGAGTGTTGAAGGAGAGGTAAGAGATGATATGGAGGTGCAGTTCCGTAGGAAGGCGGAGGATGGGTGGAGGCGTGGAGTCGATCGGGTTCATGAGTTGTTAAAAGATGTTTGATAGGGCTATTTGTGAATACCTGAGAAAGGTATTGTGTACGGAGATTGTGCAGGTGTGAGGGTACTGGTTAAACATCCGGATGGGTGGCCTGACCAGCTCGGGTGACTCATTCCAGTAATGTCTCCAAGAAAAAAAGTGTGAGTCCGTCGCCAGAAGTGATAGTTCGGAGTGGATCTTGTGACTCAAGACAGTTTCTCTATCAGTATCCCTTCGCATTCGCACTAAGGTCGACGTTGTAGGAATACTGAGACCTCGCAGTACTGTGTACTTAACCGAGGTCCGCGCCTCCCTTGAGGAACAGATGAGTTTCCAGTGGACCTCAACTATATATGTTGATCAGGCAGACAATCATAGGTCTATAGTCTCAGTCAGCCATCTTTAACAATGTGGTGATTTAAGATAATCCTCCACATGCGCATCACATATGGACGAGTTAGAATCGACATCCGGGATCGTAAAAATCAATAAATTCCAGACTCATTTTCAGTATTAGCATAGTTGCTGCAAGCGCCAAAGCAGTCGGAGACTGACTCTTAGAGGTAGTCATTAATTATCGAGTGATCATGCACAAATGGGCGCAGAAAGAGTGGGAGTGTGATACCGTGCGGATGACACAAAAGTCCCACTCCTGAACATTTCTGACCGGTGAAGGGTGGGTCCAGCTATACTGTTGTTGTTCTTTGACTCATGATAGCTCATCAGAGACGCATCCTTCACAGTACATTGGCACCTGTTCCGACAAGACACCGAAAGAAAATTTGTAAAGGTGATTGCAGATCACGACCGTCAGTGCTTGCTGTGTTCTTGTAGATGATGCAGTTACAGTTGGACTGGACGAGGGAAGTCCAGACGAGGACTGACGTCATGCGTGAGTAGGTAGCTTGCAACTTCCTCCCCTGAGAAAGCAGTATCTACAACAACCTGAACATCGATTTGTCTAATCACATCCAACGTGTCAAATTACAAAACCTATAACACACCAGAAGCATCCATGAATTTCATATTGAAAGACGACATCTGCAAATCAAGCATTTTAACACGTGGCACAGAAGAAGCGAGCTTCATAGCATTGATTTCACGGATAGCAGTAGCAGTGTGATCAATATACATACTCATTCACTACCCTCTACATAGTATACCGTCTTCGACTTGCTTACACCTTGTTCTCCGAAGCCTCATACCTTTCATAGTTCCTATGATTAACACCACACAACTCGCCAAAACACAAGCGAGCATCCACGGTCTCTCAACAAGCCACAGTACAGTAGCAACATCGCTGCCATGCCATGTGCCACCGGGACTGTGGCCGAAAAAAGTATAGTCCTCTGAGTAGAAGACCTGCGGTAAGACGCGAAAGCTTGCTGTGTCTACAAACGAAGTCAGTATCGAGGAAACCTCATCAAAGACTTAGCAGCGGAGTCCTTACCATGCCCACCCATCCTCGCGCCATTCTTCCACCACCACGCCTTCAGTAAATCACTTGCAAACTGAGGCCCCGTACTCCAGAAAATCGTCAGGTACGGGAACAGCAGATTCCGATTCCTCCGCGCCAGTGCGCTTGTCATCTTCAGCAGAACCGGGTGGCGCGGCATACTTGCCATGAGATCGTTGTTTACACCCAGCGGGCTCGCCTCAGGGAACCAAGCGGGGAACTGCAGCAAAGGGTCTAACGGCCGTCGACAGGCGATGTCGAGGTCCATGTACACGCCGCCAAAATGGTAGAGGGCGAAATATTTCAGTGCGTCGACGCGTTGGATCGGGTATTTGTATGCGTTGTAAGTGGGGAGGAACCAGGCGTATTCCTCCTCGATAAAGGACTGCGCCTCCGTCTCGTTCCAGATGCGTATTGTATAGGTGGGATTGAACTTTCTGCAAAGTTGAGGGGCGTGGGAGCGAGAAGTCGTTGGGAGGGACGGCGAGCCGTCGTGCAGGTGGTAGAGGTCTGCAAAGTAGATGAAGTGAATGATGTGCGGAATCATGGAGGTGAAAGTTGTGTTGTAGTCCAAATCTATCAGAGCCTTTCCATCTGTTCTCGACGCATTCAGAGCGGTTGTGTAAGATTGCGGGAAGTCGTCGAAAGAGATGTGTAGGTTCGAGAGGCCTCGTTGGAAAACGAATTGGCATCTGATGTGATAAGTGGCCACAAGAAGGGAGACCAGGACCGCAACTTTGACCAAAGCAGCACGAGTGCGCATTTTCAGGGACGAAAGAAGAAAAGTGAATGTAAATGAGCGACAGGAGAGTAATAGCAACAAAATAATGAAGTGAGAAGGGTAATAGTAACAGAGCGACAGCAGCGGAGTAACACTCCACAAACGTGCAAAAGCCAACAGTAAGCTCCACGAATAATATAACCACGAACCGAATTTCTCTCATCAAGATCATGTAACCACCTCGTATCTACATGCACGTACAAACGCAACGCATTGCGCCGGCACACCAGCATACCCTCGCACAAGAGCAGCACTCACCACTTCTCCACCTCTCGGACCCTCTTCCGCTGAACCCTCACCTCCAGGCAAACCACGCGCATCTCATCTACCTACCAAACATCCGTTTCGACAGCCCAGTCCGCCTTGCCTAGCACACCCCAGATCAACCGAGGCGCCCAACATCCACCCACCCATTGACACAAAATCCGTCCACGGCACCAAGGCAGACAAGCATCCCAAGTCCACACGATCACGATGCAAGCTATACTTTAGCGCAAGGCAGTCTTCGCCTCCCCTCTTCTCCCCCCTTCTATCCTCCTCCCCTCCTCCCAGCAGAAATCCACGCACGTGCCTCTCCTCGGCCCGAAACCCACCCTCTGCATAGGTACCGAGTGTATAGGAGATGTAGAAACAAGGACGTGCGTCTCGTGTTAGAAGGTGCTGAAACAGACTACCGTGTGTAGTCATACGTGTGAGGCTGTGCATTGCGGGAAGCGGCGCTAGTCAACTTGATGTGTCTGGCGCCGTTTACCTACGGCCACAGTGCCGGTCTTGGCATTGTGTTTGGTGCCCTGAGAGATTGCCTGTCGTGGACACAACTCGTTTGTAGGGCGTGGGTGGGGCCGCCAGCGGGAGGATTTGGGGGTATTTTTAGGAGGCTTGGAGCGTGCTTGCGATGCTTGTTTGGTTTTACATAAGAATCACTTCCACGAAGCACATGCGGCGCTGATCTTTTTTGTGCTGCGGGATTCTGCAGAGGGACTGGCGAGTGGTTTAGAGACATAGTTTGTTAGCCTTAGGGAGGGAAAGTGTAAGAGGAGAGGATTAGAAGGGTTTTAGGAGGCTTGGAACGTGCTTGGGGCGTTTGTTTGGTTTTACATAAGAGTTAATTCTACCAGCGATGATCTTTCTTGTGCTGCGGGTTTCCGCGGAGAGACTGCTGAGGTGATTTGCTGACTACAGAGAAGAGGGAGGTGGTGTCATAGGTCTATACGCATGGTACTCAGTGTTGAGTAGAGATTGAGTATGCTGTGGTTCTGGGTTGTTGTGGTAGCTTGAGTATGGAGTTCTTTGAATGCAGACGCAGTACATGCGACCACGAGGTCTGGATGTGAAGACGTCGAAACAAATGCAAAATATCACGCCATAAATAAAGCTCAAGTAACCCAAGGCAATACATCTGCCTGAAGCTACGATCTCCGGATCTAGTAGTGCAACCCGCATTAGCATCGTGGGAGGACTTCATAGCTGGGTACGCCTAATGCAACCGTATCATCGCCCATCATCGCACCGGAAAACCCTCGCTCAGTTCTCCAGCATCACGAACGCCCTCTTCTTCGCGGGTCTGGTGCCTATCCACACCAAATCATCGTCATCCTCCCGCTCGCGCTTAATACGCACCTAGCCACTGCGTCAGCACCGCCCAAAACGTCAGCCGAGGAGGAAAGAACATACTTCTGTCGTCAGCGCGGCGATGAGTTCTTCGCGCGTCATGGTGGCGGGATCGCGCGCATCGGGTCTCGGTGCGGGCGAGAGTGTGGGTGAGGGCGTGCGTGGGATGACGCCGAGGGATTGGAGGGCACCTGGTCTCATTATGTCAGTTCGCAACCGAAGGAATATGATGGTAAGGGTGGAGACGCACGTGTTGAGCGGTAGTGAAAGTTGTAGGTTGCAAAGGGCGCGTTTTCGGTCTCGATATCCACGAGTAAGGAGGCGTGCACTGGTTGCGGTGCTGTTAAACTGGTGAGACCAATGGAGTCAGTACAGTGCTCACTTCGAGCGATGTAGAGTATGTACCTTGCTTGGTGGGTGAGGACGTCTCCAAGTGTAGGCGCGCCTTTCTGTGCAATCTTCTCGCTCATGGGATCGCACCGGGCCAGTTCGAGCTGTGGCACGACGGTCATTTGAGATTTGGTTTCGCTCATCACCTGGTAGAAATAGACTGTGATGCAGCCGATGCCTTCGAGTTGAAGCTTTAAGTCCCGGGTTGTGCGGGAAGTGCTGTCATCTGCGCTACGGTCAGTTGTGAAGTGGTCGAATGAGAACGCATTGTACTTGCCAATTTCTAGCTCCGAGAAACGGAAAGACTGAGTGAAGTCTTGTCCACCCTCCTTAGATGTCGTCTTTGCGTATTTGTACCCTCGAATGTTGTCTTTGTCGGCAGTCTCTCTGACCGGTGCATTCAGGAAGAAGCCGTCGAGCATGACGGTTGCGTGGACGGCGGCAGTTGGCTCAAAAGGCGGCTTGAGCAGCCAACGGACAGAGAACTCTGCCCCAGAAGGCACCTCGAGGTATTTTGTGGCTGAGTCGTCGAAGGCCTCGTTGGGAGTAGTGGTGGTATCCTCATCTTCATACTCGTGCTCGGGTAGTGCGGTATTGTCAACCTCGATAGTGACCTCAAGGCCCGGTAATGATGGTATGATCGCCATTCTGGGGAAGAAAGGTGATTGTTGATGCAGATAAGATGGAATTCAGTTCATGGGATAAATGAAGGTCACCTGTAAGTTGGGCTAAATGGCGGTGTCCGGGATGTGAGTTGCAGGTGAGGGAGAATAAGTATAGAAAAGTAGACATCGAAAGACGCGGACCCAGGTGAGTGAGCCTCAGTAACTTTTGAAGTACGTTGCTTAAAACACTGAAGTAAAGGTAAACGCTGTCTCCAGGTTTCCAGGTCGGTAGTTATTAAATCATGACCTTCATAAGCTCCATGTGCCTGCCGCAAGGTATAATCATCATGGAAATCGTGAATCGCTCTGGCTGCACCGAAAGGTGTGCATTGTTCAGCTCTGCTCAAGTGAGATCAATTTCTTCCATTCCGTCCTTGTTTGTAGTAGTCGGATAGGTCTCACGTCGCCGCTTCGTAGACACGACCGAAGGCTCATTGTCGTCGTCGGTGTTATCAGGGAGTGCGCTACTCCTCTCGTCAGTGCGTTCGCGCTTGACGCTCGCTTCTTGCTTCACAGTGCGAGATGCAGCATCTCGTGCCTGCGTGGTGTTAATGATATCAGATGTCAAACATCGAAAGAGGAGCGAACGCACCCGCTGTCTGCGGACGAGCTCTCGCAGCTCCTCTGGACCAAGCGTATCGACGTCTCTGTCTTCTAGTGGCACCGGGCTGGGGCTTCTTGGGATGAGGAGAAGAGATTTGAGTGCATCTAAGCAACATTAGTGGTCTGTTCGAAGAGAATTTTGCGGCTTGGCCTAATGACCTCTGGAGCGGTATCTGAAATTGTATGTCCCGAAAGCTCGTTTGTTGCCGTCAACGTAGTCATAAGCACATGTTGATTGCGGAAGCGTGATCTGTGGAGCTCGAAGGCTGCATTCATTAACAAATGGGCACATAATCATTGAGATTGCTTACGATGTCTGATGCGATAGCGCTCTACCCTTGAGGGCCTTCTCTGGGAGATTTCCGACTTCTTTAATCTTGTTTTGTAGAGCATAATCGACTCTAACTACGGGACGCAAATTCTTGACGAAATAAGCCTTCACGGTAATCTCGCCCATTCTCTGGATGTCCTGCATGATATTTGCTTCCATACGACCGGCCTTGTTGTCGTCTGTCAATAGTCAGCACGGCTGAACATGAAGCTCATAAGTAGCAGAACACTGACCAATAGTGAGTGCGGCAAAACAGAATTTGTGGACAAAGCTTTGACCGTTGACCTTAGAGGTTGCTCCTTCAATGGTAAAGCGATAGGAAGGAGTGTTGAAGTCCTTTTGTTGTGCAAATCTGCCAGTGGTGTGCTTCTGGTCAAGCCAAAGGTCGAAAAGGATTGTATACTTAGGCCATGGCTGTCTGGTCGTGCAACGAACACCGAACTCTGCGCCCGAGATTGATTCGACGTACTTGGTGATCACGGTGTCGTTTGGCGCATCCTCATCATCCTCGTACTCTTTCAAGGCCGCTCCGTTGCATACAACGGACACTTCGATGCCGGGTTGGGATGGAAGGACTGCCATGGCGACAGCTGGCACAGGAGGTTGCCAATATATGAGACCAAAGCGTCCGTGGAAGGTTTGGGAGCTTGGAAGTTGACCAGGCAAACAGAACTGCAGGTGAGCTTTCGCGCCTGCGCAAACAAGAGGTGGGGCAAACGCGCTACCACGTGTAGCACCTTCACCTTCACTCTCACGCTGTGCTCGTCTGCAGGTCCAAACATCACGGTGAGCAGGGAGTGACATATGACCAACTCTTTCATTTCCCTTAAACTACTCTGCCTGAGATCCTCTACCATTCGATTACACAGGCCTAGACCAGCGACGACCGTGCACAGAAAACTGATAATGCAGACAACTTTATCTGATGTCCCTGCGAGCTGCGTCCGCCCAAATGACCCTGTGGGCTGGTAACAATTGCAGAACATTACGCCGAAGGAGGTGGGATAAGCCCAGGAACCTCTAATATTGCGTCCAATGCGCCAGTAATAACAAAGGAAAGCCCCAACCGCCTGATGCTGTTGTGTGGTGGTATGTGAGTAAGAAAACGAAACGCTATGCAAGTCATGAATGTAAAAATGAACCTCCATGCAAGAGTGATGTTTGTTTGTGTTGGCCATGGGTCATTGCCCAAGCTCAGTAATGGTGACTGTGAGACGAAGTGCGAGGCGGTGCGCAAGTGGGCGAACCCAGGCCTTTCCAGCTGCCGGAAAAGTACGTGTCGAACTGGATGAGATGATGGAACGATTCCTCGTACCGGCAAGCAGCGGGGTATCCAGAGGAATGCCAATCTACCAAGCTCCAATGCTAGCAGAAGAACCAAGACCATAGCTGCCGTTCAACAGTTGCTGTCGAATAGACATGGCATCGGCTTGTCCTGCAGCCGCAGCAGGTGGTGTCTCGGTGGCCATCCAGCCTAGGCCCCCTCGCAATTCGTTGACTGCGTCTTGCATCTTTCCGCCTGAGATTTCATTGTGCTTTGCAATTTTCTGATCCCATCCTCCGTACAGCAACTGCATGCCCCCAGCTTTTTTGGCAGCCTCGCGGATGACCATGGCCCAGGCTTTTGCCATCTCCTCGTATGCTTCCTGCTTGTGGCGGTTGTGTTGGTAAGTATCCCAGTTGGGCAGGCGGTGGATAACGTCGGTGGCGCCGTCGAGGAAGGCGAGCGATGTGGCGGCTTGCTGCTCGTTGGGTGGGAGGAAGTGAGGGGTGAAGTCTTTGAGCGACTCAAGGAGGTCGATGAGCTCACGTCGTACGCGGTTGTAGGCATAGTCTGACGACGAGCTACCGCCGAATGGGAATGCCGCCTGGAATGCCGATTCGTACTTGGACAGCACCTCCAGTGTAGACTGTGTGCTTGGACGAGGCGCCGTCGTGACGACCTCGTTGCCGATATCTGGGTGGCGCTGGCATATCGACTGCAGGAGGTTGCGCATGTCGTCAGGGGAGAGCGTCTCGAGAAGGCGGGGTAGAGGGAGAGGGCGGCCGGAGATGTTGGAGCGCATTCGCTTCTGCATCGAGCGAGGCGGTGGCCGAGAGGAGAGAGCGGGGGAGTTGGACGGTGACTGAGACATGCGCTCATCTTCGATATCGTCATCGGCTTTTCGCTTGCGGCCAGACATGGCGGATGAAGGCGAGAGGACTGGAGGCGTGTTGTCAGCAGTGGCAGGGTGGTGGTGGTGGCAGGCAGACGTACTGTTGCGGATGGGTGAGTAGCGGTTGTGCAGCTGGTGTGGAGCGGAGGGGAAGTTTTGATTGATGTCACACATGGCGGCCGCCCGGCAAACGAAGTGAAGACGGCCTGTCTGCGTGGTCGGCAGTGGTATCGATAGCGTTTGGAAGTGGATCGACAGCGGTGAAAGGCGGTGCGTCGGGAGGCAGTTGATGGTTGGTGGTGTTCGGTGTGTGTGCGTGTGTTGTTGTTAGAGGAGAGCCACAAGACGAATGTCAAGGAAGCTAGGCTGAGCTGCGGGTCCACGCTTCTGCAAGCTACGAGGACGTGCGCCACCGCCCAATCATGTCACATGTTAGGTCCAGAAACACATCCAGCACAGCAACGGGCGACACATCACTCAGACAGAATAAGACAGTGTATCGGGGGATCGTTCACCGCAAATAGTCGGCGGTGTCAGATCGAGTGAATTTCTATCCAGAGAGCAATCGCGCCGCAACGCCTTTTGGTGTGCACTGCGCCGATGCATCCCTCGTGCGCCTGAGACACTGGTATGCTCCTGTGGCGTCGGCGTCTACTATGCATAAAGAGAACCAGCGCCGAAAAGAGCACCAAACCTACCAGCAGAATCTTGAAAATGCTATACAAATCCCACGTCGTACACGCAACGGTCCAACGGACGCTGCCCTGGTGCTCAAATCAGAGATACAAGGACTGTGCTGCAACCAAGTCTCGTCTGACAAGCTCGAGCGCTGCTGTGAACTTCTGCTCGAGCTCCTCACTACCCATGACTTTGGCGGCCTGAGCAATCTGCCGCAGCAGTTCTTCCAGTCGTCGGAACAGGCGAATCAAACTGCCTTCGTACACATCGGTCATTTTGCTGCAAATCGATTAGTGCATTCTTCTTTGGCGCGAAGCGAGTCTGACGTACCAAATCTGTGCGAACGATGCACCCTTCGACCATGCAAAGACAACATCCATCAGCTCGTACTTGAACGTCTTGAGGTACTCATCCTCGTTGACAGTAAGCTTGCTCTCTTGCGAAATCTTTGCGATGACCCTTGCTTGCTGCTGGATTTCGCGGTATGGCTTGGCAAGCTCCTCCTTCAACGCTGGGACCTCGCTGCTCTTCTCTTCAAAAATAAAGCAACTCAGACAAGCAGCACACTGCTCTGGTGTGAGCTCGTTGAAGAAGCGGTTAAATAGCAATTCGCTAAGGACGAGCTCGTCGCCGGTACTGATCTCGCAGGCAACGCGTGCCTTGAGCTGGACAACGTCGGCATCGTCAATGAAGCCCAGACGTCGTAGCACTCGTTTTCTGCTCTTCAGCTCGTCGAGCTGGATGACAGACAAGGCATCGGCAATGTCTTTCTTGATCTTCTTGATCTTCTCAGTAAGCCCCATCTTGGTCGCATACTGGCTGTACAGCTCGGGTAACCTTGGCGAATTGTGGAGAGGGTTCGACAAGAGACGAGACTCGAGCACCTCGATTTTCTGTGCATGTTAGCAATACTCGGAGCGGAGGAAGACACCCAACTTACCCTCAATAAGCGCTTGAAGCTTTCATCTGTGATCTTCATATTCTCAATGGGGTCGAGGATAGCGATACCATCCGGGAAACGCTTCTTGACTTCATCCAGCGCCTTGCGAACACTGTTCTTCTGTTCAGTCGACTTCAGCTCATTTGGCAAGAAGACACGCAAATGTCCTATCGACTCGATGCAGCTCAGTAATACTGGTACGACCTCCATCTTACCCTTCTCTCCTGCGGGCGGTGGGCGGACACCTGGTGGCAGGCCGTTGTTTGCCTGTGGAGCGAATTTGCTGTCACTCGCGACTGGCAGCAACACATCGACAACATACGACTCTTGTGGCTGCAGAATCTCACCCTTGTTGGCCCTCCGTGGTGTAAAAGCAACAACAGCACCCCACCCGAAGTCGTAGTCCTTGAACTTGATCTTGACCAAGCGACCAGCTTGCAAGAACTGAAGGCAGTAGTTAGGATGCATGATGACATCGCGCATGTCTTTGGTGTGGCTGTCCAGCTGCTGTCGCAAGTTGTAGTAGTCCTTGACGGTGGCCTCGTCGGTGATGACTGTAGTGGCCTTTTCGTTCTCGAGCTCTCCAAGCTGCTTCTCTAAGCCAGACACACCAGCCGTGTTTTGGAACTGGAAAAAACAGCGCTCAAGCATGAACTCTGGTGAGATGCCTTCGACACGCATCAGGTTCAAAATCATGTTGTATCCAAGATAGAACGCGGAGTTCAAGTTGTCTTGCTGTCCACGAACAATCTCTTTTGCGACGGCGGGATCCATCTGCTGGTCAATCATCATGATGACGATACCGCGGTCATCGAGACCACGACGACCAGCACGACCAGACATCTGGATGAACTCGGACGGCGTCACCCATCTCTGAGCCACACCATCGAATTTGCGAACACTGGTAAAGACAACAGTCTTGGCAGGCATGTTCAGACCGATGGAGAAGGTTTCTGTTGCAAAGAGGACCTTGATCAGACCCTCCTGGAACAGAATCTCGATGGTCTCCTTCAGGATGGGCAGCAAGCCCGAGTGATGAACACCAATGCCTCTTCGCAGCAGAGGAAGAATGTGCTGAATCTGTGGTAGAGCGCGGTCTTCTTCCGACAGCATTTCGATGGCGCTGCTGAAGACCTTCGAAACCATGGCCTTCTCCGAGTCGTCATTGAACGAGAGCTGGCTCATCGACAGAGCATAGTTTTCGCAGTCCCGTTTGCTGAAACTGAAGACAATGACTGGGTTGTAGCTCTTGACCATGATCATCTTGACGATCTTGTAGATATCGGAGCCTTCTTTGTTGCCACCAGTGTTGGTCTTCTTGTCCTTGCCCTTGCCCTTGCGTTTCGCTAGGAAGTCGTTGGCGGCGGATCCTGCCTTGTCTGCGATCGACGACATGGCCTTTTGGAAGTTCTCTTCTCGGAATACACCCTTCTCGTCCACGACCAGGTGAATGCCGTCTGCGCCCTGGGGGAAGAAGTAGTGCTGTAGAGGCGTCGGTCGGAAGTCGGTGTAGACGACGTGACACGGCTGGCTATGTGTCTTTGTGATCCACTCGGCGAACTGCATGGCGTTGGGGATGGTAGCGGACAGGAAGACGTAGCGGACCTTGTCGGGCAGGAGGATGATGGTCTCCTCCCAAACGACACCACGCGATTTGTCACGCAGGTAGTGGACCTCGTCGAAGACGACCCAGGCAACTTCGCGCATGATCTCGGAACCGCGGTACAACATGGAGCGCAGAATCTCGGTGGTCATGACCAGGCAGGTTGCGGTGGGGTTAATGGTGACATCACCCGTCATGAGACCAACGTCGCCGAACTCTGCCATGAACTCTCTGTACTTTTGGTTGCTGAGGGCTTTGATGGGGCTCGTGTAGATGACTCGCTGGTTGTTCTTCAGACACTGCGCAATGGCGTACTCGGCCACGACGGTTTTGCCGGCCGAGGTATGCGCCGAGACCAGGACGCTCTCGTTCCGCTGTATCGAGGCAATCGAGACCTGCTGGAAGGGGTCGAGGGTGAAGGGCCATACACGTGCAGGTTCAGCCGGGGCCTTGTGCTCGGAGATGGGGACGTAGTCGTAGTCGGGCGGGAGCGAGACCTGGTGGCGGACCTGATGCGAGAGCACAACGCCCTGGCCGTCCGGCACCGTCTGCGCCTGCAGGCCGGCGGCGGCGGCAATCTCGCGCGTCTGCTCTGTCTCGAAGTCGTCCGTGACAATGGCCTCGGGCTCGGCGTCGCGCTTCTGCCGCTTGAGGTGCTGTGTGGCGGTGCTCTCTGTTTCGTTTTCTTCGGACGACTCGTCGCTGCCCGCTACCGGCGCGTCTGACATGGGCGCGTCGGCGACGGGCGACTTGACGGCGCCGTTGGCCTGGCGCTTCTTGCTCTTCTTGGGCGCGTTCTGTGCTGCGCCAGTGGGCTCGCCATCGAAGACGTCGAAGAGGTCGTCCATGGTGGCGGTGAAGTATTAATTATTCCGCGGCAGCAGAAAGGCGGAGCGTGCAGAGTCCTCCTCTGTGGTGTGCGCCGTGTCGAAGCCTGCACGCGCGTGAGGCGGTCGTGTTGGGATATGGCGATGCCCGGACTTGGCCTTGGGTGAAGATCTAAAAAGTTCAGGGCCGGCGCGCAACAGCTCTGGTGTCGGTGCATCGGTACTTTCCAACGCTTGGCGCTCGACAGCTGCTGCCGCAACCTCATCAAACCGCATCACTCCACCACGCCCGACACCTCTCCACTCCACCACCACCGCCAAAGTACGCTCGTCCCGCCGCCAATTGCCTTCCCCGCTGACTCTCCAAGATGCTCGCCCGTGCTACCTTCCGCGCCGCTTCGGCCCCCACCCTCGTCGCCCGCCGTGGCTTCCAGTCGACCCGCGCCCAGTTCTCCAGCCCCTACCACTACCCCGAGGGCCCCCGCAGCAACTTGCCATTCGACCCGCTGAAGAAGGGCTTTGCCTTCAAGTACTGGGGCTTCATGGGTGAGCCAAGCGCGCCATCGCGAGGGAAATGACATAGGCTAACCGCAGCAGCTACCGGCTTCTCCCTGCCCTTCCTCCTGGCTGGTAAGAAATCTCCTGCGATGGCATCTCGAGCGCGCAGCCTGCTAACTGCACCTCCACCACAGTCTGGCAGACAAAGAAGAACAAGCCGTAAATGCCTCGTTTCGAAGCATGGGCATGGCTTGAGGGCTCTGGGAGATATGGGAACCTGTAGTATAAGTGGAGATCCCGGCGACAACTGTACTAGACACAACAGCATCAATTTCATTGCCTGTCACTACTGCCGCACTTGTCAATCTCGTAGCTGTCGCCGCTGCGGCGTTGCCACACGTGCATACCTTCGTGATGATGCGGTCTTGGCGCTGAAGCACACTAGCGTGAGTCGTACCTCGAATGAAAATTGTTTGATTTCCACCATCTTGCCAGGCGAACTTGGAGATCGCCAAATCCACAAAATTCCAGAAAGATGCGAAACCTCAAGATTGTGGGCAGGTCGCTGCTGCAGTTCTCCGGTGAAAATCCACTGCCCCTCACCGCCACAGCCTGGGACGCCGCATCAAACTCGTTGATATGCGCCTTTGGACCATCTGAGTCACGTGCTGCCATTGAGCTCAAACGACTCCACTACACACGCAGTGGTGCAGAAGATCGCCTGGATAGCATAGCCGCCTGGGATGCACCGTGCCCGCTACCATCGCTTACACACGACTCGGTAGCAAGCCTACACCACTTCGCCGACACATCGACGACATGTCTGATTCTGGCTGGAGGCGACATCATCCTAGTCAGAGAAAACCCACTCTCAAATGAAGACCTGGTCGAGATTGTGGGTTCGGTCGACGCTGGTATTTCTGCTGCAGCATGGTCGCCCGACGAAGAACTTCTTGCCATCACCACGCAGGCCGATACACTCCTCCTGATGAGCCGAGATATCGAGAACATCGCAAGCATCGCACTCGCACCAGAAGATGTGAATGTCTCCAACCACGTATCCGTTGGCTGGGGAAAGAAGGAGACGCAGTTCAAGGGCAAAAGAGCGAGAGCACTACAGGATCCCACCGTGCCCGAGCATATCGATGCAGGAGAGCTTAGTCCATCCGACGATCGCTCTGTCACTATCACCTGGCGAGGAGACGGTGCGTACTTTGCGCTCACCAAGGTCGAGCAGGAGCAGCGCCGTATGATTCGAGTGTACTCGAGAGAGGGCCAGCTGGACAGCGTAAGCGAACCAGTGGACGGACTCGAGGGCGCACTCAGTTGGCGACCCTCTGGGAACTTGATCGCCAGCGTACGCCGCACCAGTGAGAAGCTAGAAGTTGTCTTCTTTGAACGTAATGGTCTTCGCCACGGCCAGTTTGATTTACGCCTCTCGCAAGAAGAGCTTGCAAGTCTGAAGTCTTCGTTGACTGTGAAATGGAACAGCGATTCGAGCGTCCTGGCCGTATCATACTCGGATAAAGTCCAGCTGTGGACTATGGGCAACTACCACTACTACCTCAAACAAGAGCTTACATTTCCTTCGCCAGCGCACCATACGCCGTTGTGCTCATGGCACGCTGAGCGACCTCTCGCGGTCGCGGTTTCGACGCCAGGTTCGTACATCCCGATCTGATAGAACATCTCTCACATTCTATATCTAGAAGCACTACAGATCGTTGATTTCCTGTCCACAACTGCGGTCGGCTCTGTCGCACCACCAAACGACTATGGGCTTGTTGCTTCGATTGACGGCTGTAAGTGAACACGTGCGTGACTTCCTCGCTACTGTACTAACAGTTGAAGTGTCGCTGAAGCTCACACCACTAAGAGTTGCAAACGTGCCACCACCTATGGCGTTCTGCACGTTGTCGCTAGAACGCAAGGCCATCGATATTGCGCTTTCCCAGTCGGGCACTCGGCTTGCGGTGCTCTCGGATGACCACCTGGCAGTGTATGGGCTCGACGTGACCAAGAAACCCATCTCGAAGCCATCGATTCTGTGGCGAAGCCATGCTCTGGCTGGGACACTGCCACGTCATGTCGGTTTCGTTGGCGATGATCAGCTGTGTGTTTTGACAGACAGCTGGCATGAAGACGAGAGCTCGCTCTGGAGAAGCGAAGGCGAAGAGCTTCTTGGACCCTGCCCCATCTTAGAAGCAGATGATGCATCATCTCTCTTCAGTGGTGTAGACTACCAAAATCTCTACATACAATTGCAGAACGGCGCGTTGCACCAGGTCAATACGAAGGAGATGTCCTTGAATCAGCCAGCACAAACCACATTAGTGCAAAAGTTCCCGGCATTTGCACCCGAGGCCAGGATCGTCACCGTCGACGAACAAGTGAGTACATCATATGGAGTTATGTGACTTTCGCTAAATGCCAAAGGATATCGCATTCGGTCTCACTAAAAGCGGTGTGCTATTCGCCAATGAACGCGTTCTCGTCCGCAACTGCACCTCATTCGTGGTCACACCAGCTCATCTCATATTCACGACCACACAACATCTTCTTAAGTTTGTGCACTTGACAAGTATAGATGGTAATCAGACGCTCCTGATGAGAAGAATTTCAAGCTGATATTGGCCAGAACTTGAAGTACCAGGAGATGAGCCGCAGACGGACGAACGCTGCCGAAGCATCGAACGCGGTGCGAAGCTAGTGACTGTCATGCCAACAACCTATTCTGTGGTTCTGCAGATGCCACGAGGAAACCTCGAGACTATCTATCCTCGAGCACTCGTCCTGGCAGCGATTCGACGCAATATCGAGACTGACCAGTACAGCGAGGCGTTCTTTGCTTGCCGCAACCAACGTGTAGATATGAACATCCTTCATGATCACGACTCGGAGCGCTTCATGAGAAGTATTGAGCTGATTGTCACGCAAATCAAGAAGGTTGAGCACATTGACCTGTTCTTGTCTCAGCTTCGGTAAGCTTATGTTGCAGATGTCGGTGGACCCACTGACTAACAACTCTAGTAATGAAGACGTATCGGAGACAATGTACCGCGAGACGCTCAAGACGAAAGATCTTGTGAACAAGGCGAAGCTTTCGCAGGAACAGGTAGCCAACAAGGTCAACCGCATCTCTGATGCATTCCTTGCTGTGCTCGAGCAACAACAGTACAAGGACGAACATCTGCAGAACATCATCACAGCTCATGTGTCCAAGGTGCCACCTGCCTTGGAAGCTGGGTTAGAGATGATTGGAAGATTGCAATGTCAGTAATCACCTCTAATTTGCTACGTCGAAAGCTAACAAACGACAGCGTCCCAAGACCCTCTCACAGACAAGGCTGCTGAGCACATTTGCTTCCTTGCTGATGTCAACCAACTTTACGATACCTCACTCGGATTGTATAACCTTGATCTTGCTTTGCTTGTTGCCCAGCAGTCACAAAAGGTATGCAGATCCGCATTATGGAATGTCTAGCTACTGATATGCCTCTAGGATCCTCGAGAATACCTGCCCCATCTTCAGTCTCTGCAAGACCTTCCAAACGTCCGACGGAAGTTCCAAATCGACGATCAGCTTGGCCGTCGCGCCAAGGCACTCACACACCTCAAGGAACTCCAGGCATTCGACGAAGCGCAAGACTACATTCAGCAACATGTTTTGTACACCGAGGCATTGGCCATGTACCAATACGACACAGCATACTTGAAGAAGATTATGCGTCTCTACGCAGATCATCTCAGCAGCACAAATAAGCACGAAGAAGCCGCATTCGCTTACGAATACCTCAATGACCACGCCTCGGCTTGGCCCAGCTATCGATCGGCTAACCTCTGGCGCGAGGCTCTCTCGTCTGCAACACTGGCTGGCGTTTCTTCTGAAGAGCTCTTAGATCTCGCCACCTCACTGGCCGAAGGCCTCACCGAGTCGAAAGACTATTCCTCTGCTGCGACCATAACCCTCGACTACCTCTCTGATCTGCCTTCTGCAGCGAGATTAATGTGCCGCGGCCACCACTTCGCAGAGGCTACTCGTCTAGTCATCCTGCGCCGTGATCATGCCCTCATAGAGTCTGTCATCGACCCGTCTCTCATCGAGCGTAGTGCAGATATGACAGAGTTCCTCGCCGACATGCGGTCACAGCTGCTTGCTCAGGTACCCCGTCTGCAGGAACTGCGAACTAAGAAAGCCGACGACCCAATGGCATTCTACGATGGCATGGACGGCATTGACAACAACATACCGGACAACATCTCGCTCGCGCCTACCGATACAACGAGCGGAGGCACTTTCATGACCAGGTACACGAAGCAGACTGGCACGGTAAACACGACCGCGACACGCAAGACCAGTAAAAACAAGAGACGCGAGGAGAGGAAGAGAGCCAAGGGCAAAAAGGGCACTGTCTACGAAGAGGAGTACCTCACAAACTCCATCGAGCGTCTCATCGAACGCATCAACAGCATGCAAGACGAGATCCGGCGCTTAATAGAGGGGCTGATGAAGAGGGGCATGAGAGAGCGTGCCGACGCGGTGAGTAGAGCGCACCAGGATGTTGTAGATAGATGCAGAGAGGCGGTGCGGGAGATGTACCCTGTTGATGTGGAGGCGAAGAAGGCAGAGGATGGTGTTGAGGGTGCCGGCGTGGATGGAGAGACACTGAGGCCGACGGGTGGTGATGCCACGCTGTGGGATAGTCTGCAGGAGGTGGAGAGGAAGAGAGTCGCGCCGATTGTTAAGGGGTTTGAGAGGTTGAGTCTGCTTTGATGGGCTCGTTTGTAAAACTGCGTATTCGAGAAAGTTCATCATTCTCGACGTCTCGACTCATCTCTTCCGTTCGTGAAACGTAACTTCTCATTCAGAAGCAGGAAAGAAGCACTACATGACTCAACTGAGCACTCTCACCTCGACCTCACGCAATCAATTCAACACCATCATGCTCCATACACTCACACAGCACCGTCATCCATCAGCTGTCTATCAGCTGTCTTGTGCGAGGCGCAGACAGTCCGGACAGGCAACTCGACGAGCTTGAGACCGCAAAGTCCAAAACCCCATTGAAAATCCACGTCTCGTAATTCGCCACGGATTGACCTCCGGAAAATGGCAACGCTGCGCTCCGGGCAGTCAAACCCTGTCACTACCCACTCCCTACAATCCAGACTCGCGGAAAGCTCACAGGGTCTCCAGCTGCACCAAATCAAGAAAGTCGCACCCGTTTTACCCGTCCACATGGTCGAAACAGCGAGGATACCGCGCGCGCCGTTTCCACACGCGTCGCGGGACCCGAACGTCAACGTTTCGAACAGCGCTGATCGTTCAAAAGGCCGCCATTGCCCGCACGCAGGGTTTCGGTTTGGATTGGGAAAGTCACTCGATTAAGACAGTGTGCCGGAAACACTTCAGGATGCATTTGTGGTGGAGATGTGGGCGGACCTCGACGGACGCTTCCAGGGCCTGCTTTAACGGTGGGCAAGATGTCATACGGGCCCGTCGTCATCCGGGCTGCGCGATGCGATTTTTGGGCCAGCTAGTCAGCACTGCTTGGACATGGTGTTGGCGATCGAGCTTTAGACGACGATAGACCAAATGTGGTGTGTGGTGTTTGCCGTTGCGATCCTCCCGGCGCGGAAGGAGCCGAGTCGAGTGCGGAGGTGATCGAATGGCCTGCCGATCGCTTACCGATGCGGATCGCGTGAACGAGGCCAGCGCCTAGCCTTGTTCTCCATGCTGTCACTGACCAAAGGCGTCACCATGATTGGCCTCGGTAACTGGGTCTCATCTCGACCTTCGGGGTATTGCAGATCAACGGTCCAGGCACGACGACCTTTGGGAAGGAGCCGAGCTTCCCAGATCCATCTCATTGTCACCTTCATGTCTACACGACGTTCTGCCCCAGCACTTCCAGCTGCGATTCGTGCGTGTTTGGAGAAACAGCCACACGATCCTACCTGATCGGGCCTTTAGGTCTCATCTTCGACCCCGGTCCTAGTCGAGCAAAGCAGTCGACACAGAGTTTGGGGGACAGACACAGACGGCTGGACGTGTTTCGCGTCGCGCCTCACAGTTGGGAAAACCCGTTGCAGAGCCTCAGCCATCCACAGTCGTCGCTACTCTATATTGTTCTAGGGTATCTCCTACGTATTCGCCGGGTTCATTTTATTACCACTTTCGTCGACTATCCTTCTTCCAACTGCCACATGTCTTATCGCGGTCGCCCTAGCAAAGGGTGTGAGCCCTGTAGAGCTCGAAAAGTCAAGGTAAGATGCAGTGCCCTACTCAGCCACATACTTGGGTATGTGCTGGTGGCTGAAAGATTTTTGTTCTTTGGGTCATTTCTTTTGGGAGGCTGCTCACCAGCTGGATACGTCACTAACATTTTTGACCTAGTGTGATGAGACGAAACCTGCCTGTAACCGGTGCAGCAAATCAGGCCACGAATGCAAATATCGCGATCAGGCAGATCTTCTCTTCCGAAATCAGACCGCGTTTGCTGCGCAGAGGGCAGAGGACTCGTGGAGAAAAAGATCAAAGTCTCACCAACGTGCACTCAGTGATGGCGGCAGCATCCAGAGGTCTTCTTTCAGTGACAGCATAGCAACAGCAGAACGGGTCCGCCACGCTTCCATAAGCGGTGCTCGACGTTCATCAGAAGTTACTCATCAGGGTGACAATCGACGTTCATCAGAAGTTGCCTATCAGGGTCACGCTCGACGCTCATCAGAAGTTACCCATCAGAACCACACTCGACGTTCATCAGAAGTTATCCATCAGGGTCAAACGTATACTGTCGAGGGAGCTTCGACCATCTCCAAGTTCGACGACCTTTCCATAGCTCCGGAGCTGGCTCCAGACCTGCGCCGTCTGGCTTACGAACGGTTTCTGTACGATTTCGTCATACTGGAATCGCCAAACCATCCATCAAACGAGCCGTCCGATGCTTTGTGGAGCTTCATCCCTGTGTTGTACCAAAGAGCTGCAGAGGACTCGTGTGTAGCTACTATCATCAGCGCCGTCGCTTATTGCAACTTTGCGCACCGATGCAACGCACCACAAGCTGCGACGCTAGGAGAGGAGGCTTTGGGCCGAGGCACGGTTCTGTTATCGAAGATGATCGCGGACAAGAAACAAGCAGGCACTGACGAGGCGCTGTGTTCGGTATATTTAATGGGAGTGTATGAGGTAGGCAAGTGCGGCTCGCAGCATCAAACACCTACTTATGCGTGTGCAGAACATTAGCTCTCAACAACGACAAGGGACATACATTGCTCATTCAAATGGTGCGAACGCATTATTACACATGCGTTCCATCAAGCAGTACTACAGCAACCCGATCTCCGCCAGGTTATACGAGGTAGCGTACTCTCAAATGGTAGATCCCACTCCCCTTGATTCATTCTCATTACACAACTGACACTACACAGCTGCTTGGAAACTTACATGCCGGAAAGCCACCCCCACTACCGGTGAACGATGCTACCGATGTCAGACAGCATTTGCCCAGCATGTACAACCAGGCTGGTCTTTTCGTGATGCAGCTTATACACAGGGAGGCAAGATTGCACGCCAAGTGGCACGAGATCAAACAAAGCGCCAACCCCCCTACCACCCGGAGAGATCTTGCTGAGCTACTGCAGGCGGCGCTGGATCTGGATCACAAGTACCAGGCGTGGGAGGGCACCCTGCCGCTCATATGGAGATACCAGATGATACCCAATACGCCCGAGACTCGAGCCACCTACGACAGCAAGTGGCAGAAGCTTATCTTGAACAGCCGAGGTGCGCCAGAAGAGATCCACTCGTATTCCAACCTCAAGAGATGCTGGGTCTGGGGTTTCTACCGCACCAGCCGCATGTTTCTGCTTCGTGACCTGCTCGAGATGCTGAACTGGATGTTCCGCCTCCCAGAAGCCGACCCCGTGACTGTCGGTCCCCTTTCACCTAATTTTGCCAGCCCCTTCCCGCTGGAGAACGAAATCTCGCCCGTCACATTTGACAGCGCAGCGCTTCGTATCCACCACTCCTTCGCCACGGTGCACCTCGTCAACACCATCGAGAAGAGCTGCTCCGCCATACTTGGAAGCTTCACCGTCCCCGTGTACGGCAAGTTGTACGAGGACGTCATGGGCATGCGAGGCTACGTCAACCTGTGGCCGCTGGGCATCATGGACGCCGTACTACGATCCGGCCTCGTCCCCGATTCGCAATCCCAGCCCAGCCCACCCAGCACAGGGCAGCACTCGCCGCAGCCGCAAGGCTCGCCTGCGCCTGTGCCAGACGTCCTGATGCAAAACATGCACCACCCCTACCCGACACCACCCTACCGGAGCCGCAGCCCCGCCAGCGTCAAGCAAGAAGAAGGATTCCTCCCGCTCATCCCCGAGGCGCCGCACGAACACCACCTCTCAAAATCCCACCCCAGACGCGACTCGAAAACAACACCCATCTACAACCCCGCCATCCCCAAAACCCACGTCTTCGACTCGTCCGCCCCGCACCCGTACGACCATCCCGTGCACCTCCCATCGCTGGAGTACGAAATCACAAAACCCCGCACCATAGACGTCGCAGCGCGCAGAGAATGGCTCAACGCTCTGCTGTACTACGCCGCCACGGATCTGGGTATCAAAAAGGGCCTATATGTTCCGCTGACTGAGGGCTTTCTGCCGACTGTCAGAGCCAGGGTCGATGCCGCGCTGGGGCGGTAGTACTATGATATGTAATGTAAGGGTTAATGCTTGGTGTATTGGCGTTTCCAGCGGGTTAGGGCTTGGTGTTGTTCAAGCACTGGACTGTACTGTTTGTACTTGAATTGTATATGTGACTCAGCACTAAAGCAGAGCAGGTTACTTCTATTATCTCCATGACCTGGATTCTATAGTATGTATTAAGATTTACAGCAAGCTGCGAAAGTACATAGTAAGCTGCAAAGGTACATAGTAAGCCCCAAAAGTGCATAGTACTAATACTAGTGTAAAATCTACTAGCTCTATAGACTTTGTTTTTAGTACTTTGTGAATTATTTAACGTAGATACTATTACCTACACTTGTAGCTACTATACTATACTGTTCTATCTTGTCTTTCTGTTGCGCTCTACGTTGCCTCTCTACCTCTCTACTACTTTACTACTTTACTACTCCATCTCTCTGCCTCTCCCTCTCTGTCTCTACCTCCACCACTCTACCACTCCCCTTCCACCTCCTAACAAACAATCTTTCTATCTACTCCAGCTAAACCTCTATCTATCTCTAACCCAACGCTCTATAAGCGTATAACGCTAGCTCTACTTGGTATCTATATATATAGATATTAGAGTTTTGTTCTGCTGGCTCTGGCGTAGGAGAAGGAGAAGGAGGAGGAGGAGGAGAAGAAGAAGAAGAAGAAGAAGAAGAAGAAGAAGAAGAAGTAGTAGTAGTAGTAGTAGTAGTAGTAGTAGTAGTAGTAGTAGTAGTAGTAGTAGTAGTAGTAGAGATAGTATACTCTTTATAC